>JAOCPS010000011.1:1653654-1680574 GCA_025505425.1 Graphium colonna
AAATAATTCTTGTTACAGTATTGTATGTAACCTTGATCCTTCTGCTGAACCGCTGCTGATGTTTTTTTTTGTTTTTTGCAGTCTAATATCGTCTTATAGCTTCTACTGTAAATATTCTGTAAGAATATGATAGTTTTTACACTTTGAAAACAACGTTTGATTTAGTCCCAGAACATTTTTGGTTCGTTTACGAATGAAGCGTTTAAAAAGTGATATTATGTATTTTGTTACAAAATAAATAAAAATATCAAATATTTTTATAAATTGTAAAAATTATAAATTTAGTGTTTGAACTTAGACAATTTTGTTTTAATTAGATAGAGGTGACGGGTGTTGTTGTAGAAAAACATTTTGTGTGTGATGTGTTTGTGTTGAAGGCAGGTGTCGATGATTTGATATTATTAGAAGCATGACTTTTTTCTAATTAACTTGATATGACAAATGGGTTGGCTTATATTTAGATTGGTCCGAACTTTGAATATGTTGTGTGAAATACTTCTATTATTATTTAGAATCTCTCTTTAAACATAAACATTTTATTTAATATTATCAATTAAAAACATGACGACAGATTATGTATTGAATGTGGTGGTTAAAATTTGAATGTATAATTTGACATGAAATGGGCATAGTTTTCGACCAAATTTTCCCATAAACAAATGCGGCAGGTCGTCGACCGCCCGAGCGCCCCAATACCATTCCGGCTACGACGTGTCCGCAAGGACGAACATGAAATGCTTAATTAATCAATTAATTTTGTATTATGTTTACTTCTTCATAAATTAGTATTCATTTTTAATAATATTTTTATTCTTCATATATGATCCCCATATATGTTTGAGTATATAAAATGACTCACCAGTGACGATTCCTTTGTGGTCATTGGACCAATGTAAGCAGCTTTAAGTTAATCTTCCAATTCAGAATATTTTAATGATGTAAATCACATACTGAAAGATGAATTTTGCATAAATCCAATCTGATATCTACTCTCTTATATCGGTTGAAAATTTGAATAATCTATACATAATTTGAATGGGATACGTGTACAACGCAGTTATTAAAGAAAGATGCTACAAAGGGCTCACATCAATATTGGGCGAGCAGGACACAAATAGAAGAGCCATCATTTGCTTTACTTTTCTTTAAATGACTGCACAATAATTGACAAATATTTCGTTTGTATATCAAGTTGTTTTTTTTTCAATGCAGCACTACAGAAGCAACATTGGGAGCAGTATTGCAAGGTGAGCATGGAAATGCATCTGCTACCTCACCACAGAATTCCGATGCAAACGAAGGCAAGGGTAAGCGATACAAAATTACATTAATTCCAGCATTAAACATATTCTAAAAGAAATGTTATGTAACATATTCTTTAAGAATATGTAGCAATAATAATCATCGACCTACAATTTATCATACAAATTAACTCAACTTAAAAAACAACACAAGTTAGTTATACTTATGGTAAATTTATATCACTTAAGAACTGTTAAGCTCTACCTCCATAATTTTATTTCTTTTTCTTTTTTTGTCTCTATATATCTTTTATATATACAAAGGACATTGCCCAAAAGCCGTACCAAAAAATCTCATGCATCAAAACCAAATCTCTATAGTAATTATTAACATAAGTTATTATGACAATATACTTCATGGATTTGATTTTTGAACAGGGAATTTAATTTAAAGTAAAAAATTAAGAATTATTCCTTACATACATGAGGTTTACACAATTTGTCACAAAGATGTAGGATGCAATATTAACTATTTTGTATGAATAAATATTTTGATTTCATCAAATATCTCCGAAACCTGATTTTACTGAAATTATAATAATTCAAACTTTCAAATTACTATCGATTATGTATCACTATGGTCATTTGAAGTGTTGCCATATCTGTGTGGCCAATGACTTTACTAGAAAGAATAGAGATTTGTCCAATCTCAAGAAAAATATTTATTTACATAATAAATAACCAATTCCTCCTCTTTTCAGACAATAAAGGTATTGCGCGTGGGCTAGCTACCTGGCGTGAAGCAGTCGCCCGTTGCAACACTTCTGCGCAACTGGCTATGCTGTTGCAAGCCTTGGAGGCAGCGGTGGCTTGGGACAAGAGCATCATGAAAGCCGTAAGTGTCACATACGGCTCCAAGGACCATCATTCACTCATGAACCAGACACTAAATTGATACTTTTTGTAGAATCCATTAATTTGGTTTTGGTGAATTAATTCTATCATATCATAATGTTAGCTGATATTTGGTCCTTCTACTCATATTACGTATAAAGTTTGCAGTAAAAGGACAATGCCCATTTTTATATGGCATACCGTAACAAGTTGCATCAAGTTCAATCATTTTTTTTGAAAACTAAACTTATTGTATTAACTCCTAACCACCTCCTACAAAACCGGGTTTTGGAAATATTTCATAAAATGGAAAAATCGATTCATCAAAAATAGTTTCTATTGCATTCTACATATCTATGACCGATTATGTAAACGTCATGTAGATTAAGTAATATTCATACTTTTGTACTTTAAATTAAATTCCCCGTTCAAAATCAAATCCATGGAGAGTGATGTAAGAAATTATAGAAATAATTAATATATAATTTTGATCTTGATGCATGAGACTTTTTGGTACCACTTTTGGGCATTGTCCTTTCTTTAGACGCGATATGACGACCTTAAATCATTTTTACCTTAATATATACATTTATCTTGAAATGAGCTCCTTTTACAACTAAATGACGTAGTCCCAACGGGGTTATTAATAAGATTATACAACAAATCGGAATGAACAAAGGTAAAAAGACTGCATCTTCAAACACACTAAAATTTTAATCTATATCTAGTGACTAATTCATGTTTCATTCCTACTCCGCTCCTATCAGCCATAGCGTGATGTTATATAGCCTAAAGCCTTCCCAAATTAATGGGCTTTCCAACGCATAAAGAATTTTTCAATTAGGACAAGTAGTTCTTGAGATAAGCGCATTCAAACAAACAAACTATTTTTCAGTTTTATAATATTCGTATATATTTACAGCTCATACAATAAAGAGTTATGATCCTTAAATTTTTATGTAAGAAAAAAAATATTCAAAAAGTTGTATATATTTTAGACAACTGTTTTATTAATGTTTAATACGAAATTTTCAATCTGAAAGTTGGAGGTATAACTTTTCTGTGTAAGGAACAGTCAGTTTTATAATAAAACGGTATGAACGTGTTGTCTTTACAGAATTGCCAATTCTGCCTGTGTGGCGACAACGAAGATCAGTTGTTGCTGTGCGACGGCTGCGACAAAGGCTATCATACATATTGTTTCAAGCCCCGCATGGATAAGATACCTGAAGGCGATTGGTAAGTTCCTAGTAGTAACAGCTTGACGAATCTCTTACATCAATTCTTCTGTCATCTTTGATTTTTTTTATGGAAAAGAAGACAAACGGGCACTCGGTTCGCCAGATGGGAAGCAATCCCGTCGCCTATAGACACACGTAACATCCGGAGATTCGCGTGTGCATTGTCAACCCGGGAAATTGCATATAATAGGTTTATTGGATTGGATGGGGTTGGGATTGAAAATTGTGCCATAGACGTGCAGCAAAAGCTGCGAAAAGATGTTATGCTCTACATCTTCTATTATTTATTTTAACAAAAATTGTAATGGAACACATTTGTTATTGTTTTATTATTTCTTGTGTTTTCATCTCGGCATACAACTAAAAACGTTCTCATGACAACTACTGTTGTCAGGCAGTGTCAAAACATCTGTATTTAGCCATGTCTTAAACGATAATTTGTTTAATGATATAAAAAGTGTTAATTATTGTTTATCTATTGTCAATCTATTCATAAGTTTCTTATTTCTTTTGTTTCAATTTCAAAATTACTTCAAACTCAAAATCTTTTAATTCCTGCGGCTTTTATAAAGCGGTTACAAATATTGACATCTACCACCGGTTCGAATACTAGATCTGTCCACAGAATAAGTAAGCTGCAAGAATCTATGTGATTTTTTATCTATTATGGGATCTCATGCGTCAGCATCCAATCATTATTAAAATAAGGATCTTTATTTATTAAATGAATCTTTTGAGTTTATCTCAATTTAGCTAGGTTTTAATGTTGATTAAACGCAATGTGATGGTTTCAGGTACTGTTGGGAGTGCGTGAACAAGGCCAGGGGTGAACGCGTGTGCATCGTGTGTGGAGGGGCGTGCTCAGGCCGCACCATCCCTTGCGCTCTGTGCGTGCGTGCATACCACATGGATTGCCACTATCCACCACTCACCAAGGTATATATTGCTACACACTATTGCTTATCGCATTGCTAAGGATCTTAGGCACTACCGCCGTTCATAAAGGTCATACACATATAGCCATTGCAACCTAACCCACTGCAAGTTTATTTTCACAGAAATCGACTTCAAAGGCCTTAAGAGTGTACTTTCGAAAAATGTCCTCTCCGTAATTTGATTAAAAAAACTGCTAATTTCCATTTTTATAAAAAAATTGTAATTTTAAAATTTAATAATTAAAATCGTTATTAGACCATTGTGGGATTGTACCCAATCAGATAAAAAAATATATTTTAAATCAGTTGTTAAGTTGCTGATATATATGCGAACATTTATTTAAAAAACAAACTAATGAACTGATTTTTGAAAAATTTATATGACTATCTATAAAAAATGTTCTAAAAATTAATCATTTAAAAAGATTTTTTAAATTGGTTCGTAAATGAAGGAGATACGCGCAAAAATACATAAAATCAATTTTTTTTGAAAAAAAAAACATTCTAATTGAGAAACTTCCTCGGTTAAAATATAAAATATTTTCCATCCATTAACCAGTCCGTGAAGGTCATCATATCAGGATCTTACACTACTACCTACCATTGACCTCACCAAATCACCTACCACTTCAACAATGCTATCTCGGCTTCTACCTATAAGGTTATCCAACATCATTCCTACCTTTCTTTACTTTTACTACACTTGAAGTTGCTACCTAATATTATTTTTAACTCGCTATGTCTATATCTATGGCAGCTTTTGCTATCTGGAATGAATCGTGATATAAGGATAATGTTAGGTAACATTGTATTTAATCCCATCATCGTTGCTAAACAAGAAAGCCTATTTTTTATATTGTCCCACTGCTGGGCAAAGCCCTCCTCTAGACAGAGGGTATTGGGCATAGTCCAAGTGCGGATTGGCAGACTTCACATATCTTAGAAATATTATTTCTTAGATATGCAGGTTTCTTCCATAAGTAAAAGTAATAAGAAATATTTGATGCGTCCAACAGAACCCGCGCGGCAAATGGTATTGCTCGCAGTGCATCTCGCGCGCGCCGCCCAAAAAGCCTCGCGCCGCCAAGAAGCGCGACAGCAAGCATAAGGACAACAGCATCGACCTTGACCAGAGCATGGTGCCGAGGTTAGTCAATTATGCATCTCAACCGTATGTGTAACAAGTTTATTTTTACCAAAAATTACAAAAACCGACTTCAAACGCCTTAAAAGTGTACATTCAAAACATATCGTTATTTTAATTTTAAAAACAAACTATTAATCCGGTTTTTTTTGTGAAAATCTTATGGGACTTCTTATAAAGAATACTGGATCATATGAAAAAATAATTTTTAATATGGGTTCATAAATGACGGAGATACGCGAAAAAATACATAAAATCAGTTTTGTTATTTTGATTTGAAAGAAAAACTACTGGATCGATTTTCCTTTTATGGGACCATTCCGAATAATATCTCATAAGATGAAAGAAGAAATTTTAAAATCGGATTATAAATGACAAAGATATGCGCGAAAGTATATAAAAAACATAAATATTCGAAATTAGAGCCTTCCTCCTTTTATAAAGTCAGTTAACAAAAAAATTATAATTTGAAATTTTTCAAACATAATTTGAAAAATTTCAATTTATAATTTTTCAAAATCTGAATGACTGCGTGGTCTCATAAATTAGTGAATGTCCATCTTTCATAAGTCGAGTTAGCAAATGCTAACTTAAGTGTAATCGTGACGGTAACCGTGTGTGAGTGTTGCTTTAATATCACATTTTGGTGCAATATCTTCTTTCAGTGGTATCTGATACTCCCATTACAAAACATAAAAAAGGAAGTACAGTCAAGTGACAATTTAAGTTCGGAATGCAGTGCATACGGTTACATTCTTTTATACACTTTGAGAAGAAAGCGTTCTTTCACATTCTTTGACGTAACCGTTCAAAAAAGGAGAATCTTCTATTGTAAAGTGTGGGCATGAACCACGAAGAATTTCGTACGTTAACCTGTTATTATACTCTTAGATTTTATTCATCCGATAATTATGCATCTATAATTAAGTAAAAATTCTTTATTTCAGTGATATTGTTTTTATTTTTCAAATTTAAAAACAATTTCATTTCAATACAATCCAAAAAAAATCATGATAAGTACGAATTTCATTTTTCTGTGTGATACGAATGTTAATAACTTTAACGCGAAACTTTTGGCACGAAGTTCCTTATATGGCGTTGCGGAGGGCACCTAAGCCGACAAAAAACGTCCGTAACGTAAGATTTCTTTTATCTATAGTCTATGTATGATGGCTATACAGTGTCTAATGTATAGTCTACATATTATTATTTTTTTATTTATATATTTAATTTTGTTGTACTTCGAATAGAACTTGAAATTAATATTATTATATGAAAAATCTTCGTTCCTATCTGGTGTCCCACGATACCATATGATAATTTTTTTTAATAATATAATATTTGTCGCTAGCCCGGCGGCGTCGCAGGCGTCGACGTCCACGACAGCGGAGGAGTGCGTGCCGAGCGCCCTGCACACGCCCGAGAAGCACGACGAGCGGGAAGACGCGCTACAGCTGCCTCTGCCCCTCCCGCTCCCGCTCGCCATGCCCACGCCCACGCCCACACCCACGCCCGTGCTAGACAACGAAAACGGCATCAACCACCATGCGGGTGAGCACGCTCCACTCAGTTTTTAATATTTATAATTCTCCTGTCTCAATTTTAGTTGCCGTTCACAAAACAGCGAACACAAAACAGCTTTTCTTTATGGAGAAGAAGGAAAACGAGAAGGCAGCTCACCTGATGTTAAGTGATCACCGCCGCCCATGGACTCCTGCAACACCAGAGGAGTTACAAGAGCGTTGCCGGCCTTTTAGATAAGAGCTTGACCGATTTTAGTGAAATTTTATATTTGTATTCGGTAGGAGTAAGAGTCCGCCGTAATCTATTTTCCATATCACTAAATTATAAGGTTGGTCCAGCTCAAACTTTTTTCTTCTATCACCAATCCCTATTTTTTAACTAGCCATATTAGTAATTTAATCATTTTTACGGTCGATAACTAATTAACTATAATTTGATCGGTTTTTAAATTTCAATTATCAATCACTTCATATGGCGAAACTATATTTGCCGGGTTAGCTACTATTTAAATAAAAGTCCACCTTACGAACTTCTGCCCACAGCCGCCAATCTGGTCGGAGTCCAGCCATCTGCGCAGGAGATGTTATAGTGCAAAGTGTACGCGCAAATACAGGCGCACTATCTATTCCTTTACTCTCATAGCTCGATGAGACGCATGCTCGATACAACCGAATAAATACCAGGCGCATGACCCATGGATCTTCTATGTTTTCAGCCAATCAGTTCATTTTATGCAAGATGCTGTTGCACATATACTAACTAACAAATCATGTTCCAATTTTTTTAAGAATATATATTGTCACGATTTCTTACTTGATATTCTGAAGGCAGTCTTTAGGGTTTTAAATAGGTAAGTAAAGGTCCTTAACCTAATTGATAGCAGTGATATTTGCATTGATCAAAATATTACAATAGAACAATACAGTAATACCGTTATTGCATATATTCAGTGGATTGGTTGGAAACTTATAGTTTTATAATAATATATTATCTATTAATTATCATGAGACAATAAATAAATAAAAAAATAAATAAAATAAGTTAAAAATATAACTTTACTGAATCTTAACAGTCTTATAAGGTTTTTCGGGTCTCAAATATATGACAATAAAATGATTCATTTCACATCGCATTTACCTTGCACTTTTATGTACAACATGTGAAATTTCTGTGTATTCTCCCATGTGATTTTTGATTGTTCAGTGTATATAGAGCCGTAGTAGCTCAGTGTTAAGGCACTTGCCTTTAACTCTGTTTAATTGAATCAAACTTGATAAACTCGATCCCAGTGCCAGCATCAATGAAATTGTAAATGATGTAATTTAAATTTTAAGAGATATAACATGTTCTGCTGTGAAGAAAACCTGCATGTTTAAGATATAATATTTCTTAGTACAGTCCACCAATCTGCACCGGAGCCTTAAGGTGGATTATGCCATCTACCATGTCTAGAAGAGGCGGCCTTCGCCCACCACTGGGATAATTTTAAAATATTACTGTACTTTTATAGTGGAGATGGTCGAGGACGGTCCCCCGCCCGAGAAGCGTCGTGCCTTGCAGTTTGGCAGCAACGGTGCCTTACAACACGACGAGTCCGACCACCTTGATGGTATGTAAAAGTAATGAAAAACATTATTTTATTTATAATAGAGATCCCTCAAAGGGCCTTCATGTAATTTTAATGGATGTCACACTTTGCAGTCACAAACTATTTACAGATTAAATAGCAAATCACTTGACATATTAGATATTTAAGTCAATGCGATGTTTAATAATGGCAGATAGTTTGTATTATGAATTTTATAAACTTAATCAATCTAAATTATATTATATAATTTTTTTGGGTTTTTGCGCTCTTCTATAACAGTTCATTATATCACACTTATCCATCCATTCACTTTTCTTTAATAGGAGGATTTTAATATAATAATAGCAAATTACATCCAGTGTGTTGAGATCAACATTGACAGATTATTAAAATGTGTCAAAATTATTGCAAATCAACATCTTAAAGTTTAACCTATCCATATACCCATTTTATCATTAACCCATAAACAACTAAGTTGGAAACAGCTACCTGTAATAAAGTAAAAGTATAGTACCCGCCTATTTTAAACTTATCCCACTGCTGGGCTGAGGCCTCTTCTAGAACGAGGTTGTATAAGGCATAGTCCATCATGTAGCCCCAGTGCGGATTTCACATATCTCAGAAATATTACCTGTAGGCCATACAAATACAGTGAACACTCTATATAAGGAACTTATTTGAACCTATTTCACTAAAAAAGTTTCTTATTGGGATTAGTTGCACTTGGAAAAAGGAATATAAAAATACTTACCGTCTAGAAAATATTTCTTTTAATAACTAAGCTGTGTATAATAAATAAATTCAGTTTTATTTTGCAAAAGAGCTTATATGGAAGGTTCACAGTATTTTCCTGCGTGGCTATCGAACTCACGACCTACAACGTCGCAACCAAGATGTTAAAACTACATCAACCAGATTTTTTTGGGATCTATGAAATATTTTTAGCAATTTATCAGCTTTATAACGTCAATTGAATATTATTTAATGGTGGTTGTTTTCCATACATTATCATGTAGAGTATTTTATATTCAATTTTATTTCTACAGAAGAGGACATAAATTCGGAAAATCTGCCCCTATTGTCACGTGCAAAGAAAGAAAAAACAAGTGCCAAAAAACCACCTAAAGAATTACAATTTTGCAAGTAAGAAAATTTTCTTCAATTAATTTTTTTACTTCTTTTAGTAATTTCTTTTTTTTCCACTTTAATTAACATGAATAAAATAATCATTATTTGAGTTTCGACACCTTAACATTAAATCAATTTTGGTTTTCTTAACAAAATCATGCTCAGTATAGCTCATTATAAATATTTATAACGAAAGTAAATCGAATAGGAATCTCCTTTGCGAAATGGAGTGTCACGAGCATGCGTGGCCCTTTCTAGTGCCAGTGAACACCAAGCAGTTCCCGCAGTACCGCAAGGTCATAAAAAACCCTATGGACTTCTCTACCATCAAGCGCAAACTCCACGACGGATGGTGAGATTTCAATATCACTAACAAATATTTTCTATAAAAAACCGCAAACGATAGATGCGAACATTCGTAAATCAAATTTTACAGATATATTGATTTAAAAAAAAACTATTGTACCTATTTTCACATAGATTACAAGAGATCACCTTGTAGCTATATTCTTTCAAGGTCAAATTACTGCTTTTATTCTCCGAAAATGTGGTCAGTCCACTATTTATCTATTAAAATATTAATAACTTACAAGTTGTTTACTTTCAACCGATTTCAAAGGAAGAGGTTCTCAATACAACTGTATTTTTTTAGTTTCTAGTTAAAGGTCCCATGAAATAAAAATAGGTCCAAAACAGCATCTTTCTCACTTCTAATGTTTGATTGCAATTTTTTGTGAAAATAATTATGCCATATAAAACATATTACAGTTATAAATGCAAAGAGGAGTTCGCCACGGACATGCGACTGATATTCAGCAACTGCGAAGTATTCAACGAGGATGACAGCCCTGTGGGACGGGCGGGCCACAGCATGCGGCAGTTCTTCGAAGCCCGATGGCCCCAACCGTGACAATTTGACCAACTACAATTACTTGGTTGAAGACATTTCTAATTTCTTCAAAATTCAGTATAAAATTTCAAAGTTCTCCTGAAACTGGTGTGAGGAAAATTATGTGATCGTTAAAAATGTCAATATTGTGAGAACACAAAAAAATGTTACTGGACTTCACAGCGCAGGTTTCTAGTAACAGAAGATTAGTGGCGCTTAATATTTGTGACAATTGACTTGAGATTACAATTGAGGTACAAAGATTCACCATTCATGTATTGACATAAAATTTCAACACAAAATTACATTTAATAACGTATTTGTTAAATGAAATTTTGTATTGGAATTGATTTCATTGTTTTGACTTTAATTTCATATTAGTAATCTTGAGAATAATATAACAATGAAACCAAATAATCTGGTATTTTCAAAATGTTACTGATTATACAAAAAAATTAAAATCCTTTTACTGAAAATTAATGCTACTTCTTAAAATATTACATAGTTTGCTATTTATAAAAAGTTTCAATCTGCAAAGATCAATAACTTGGAAAAATGGCTATATAATATAATACAACGTAATAAGAGATTTTTTATCATTTTAGAATAAAAAACCACTGCCCATACAAATAGATTTACTATTTGCCCAGTTACTTTGATTGATTTGACCTTTAAAAGTGAAATTATAATATATTCATATTTTTTTCTAAAAATTACTTTAATATTTAACAAATTTATTTTATATATTTTCGTGTTGTTAAAAGAAAATGCTAAATATTGAATGATATATTAATGTATATGGTCATTTAAAACTTCTCAGATGTGATTTTAATAGTATTTATAAATTTTAATTACATTGTAACATTAAACATTGTTTAATGCTTTTAGTAGTTAATATTTCTGCAGTATATGACATATACAAAAAACATCTTTATCTTCATAATTAGAAGAACTTTCTTATCACTCTTCCAATATGGATTTCAGTTTAAAACTTAAAAAATATTTTAAAGAATTCTCTATTTAAACCTCGATAAAAATTGATTACAAAGTTTCTGATATTGTGATTACTATTGTGTTATTATTTATCTAACTTTCGCACAATTAAGATTGTAAAAGCTGCTAAACAGTGAAAATTTCACAGATGTCAAATTTCAATAAATTGTAAGTTGTATGATAATTTAGATATAGATTAAACACTTGACTTGAATTGGCTTTATACAAAGTATATGATATGCAAAGACTTTGTCTTAAAACAAAACATTCCAATCCATACTAGAATCTATGGATCTATGACTAGATCATACAATCAGTTGAAGCAGCAGTGCTGTGTTTCGAATCTCATAATATTTAATATCATATAGAAAACTTGATTCCCATTGTTATGAACTTTTGGACGAACAGACAACACGCACATGGTTATTCTGTTGGGTGTAATTGTATTTAATTATGTAGCTGACTGTATATATTAGTTTTAAAAATAATTGTAGTAATTAAAAAGTATTAGATCGAGATCTATTTTTAAGCATAGAGAATATAGAGTATTGATGTCATTTTTCGAATATTATTTTTTTAAATAATTTGCGAGTAGCAACCAACGAAGCAGTATTTCGACTAACTCTCTTGTTCCCATGTTTCCTTCGATTGAAAAAAAAATTCTCGTTTCGGTGGCCAGTTAGTTCAGAGTCGTAGTCAAGTGAATTTTGTAAATGTGTATTTGGGTGTGTAAAAAATTATTATATAGTAATATGTACGCTTATTACACGGAACAATCTGCTTGCTCAACTTTAGGATATGCCACAAATGCCACGGGATTTGTGTATTCAGAAAATTCTGTATGGATTTACTTAATTTGGTTATCCTAAAGTTGCAACCGAGATTGGTTCGTAAATGCGCATGTTTAAAATTTTTGCATTAGGCGGGAATATTAAAATTAGAGAGTGAGTAAGCATAGCATAGGGCCTAAATTCGAAATAACGTTTTGTTATTTCATTCAAATATTTTTTTCTCCTATTGAAATAAAATAATTTTGAGGCTACCATTTAAGATTTCTTTATTTACAGAAAGCATCTATTGGAGCTAAAATGCATTTTTAAACAAAAATTCAAACAATTACTCGGCAATTTATTCAAGTGATAATTATGTAAATTGATCATTTCTATAGCATCCATTAATTTAATTAACTATATTTATAAGATTTTGGTAAATGTGAAACATTCTGATCCATGTATATGATAAATTGTTTTATTCCTCAAATACATGACTAAATAATCTCTTTTTATAAAAAACATTACAATAGTTTTTCAGATATCTTTAAATATGATAAATACAGGAGTACCTATCACACAACAGTAGGCGCTTTTAATTCCCTTATATTTTCAATTGAAAGCAATTTTGTTTAAGTTATTGAAAATAACTTCAAACTTAGAAGCCATTTTGTAAATTGGATTGGTTGTTGAATTGAAACATGGTTAAATTTATCATCATTTATTAATGTAGAATTTCTTAATATGACCCTTTACAACTGTAAATGTTTGTAAACTCTATCCTCAAATTATGGTTGATAATAAGTTTTATTTATTTCATGTTTTGTTTGTAAGTTGATTGCTATGCAACTTTGTGATTGGTGGATCCAAATTACTAGTACTTATTTACGACAGTCGATTGTCTTTTAACATTACTTAATAGACGAAGTACGATTTTAATTTGAACGGCGAAAAGAATACGTCTGTTGTCATTCCTCTTGCACAATACTGTGTCGTTTCGTTTTAAAACGAAGTATTTTGCGAAAGTATTAATAATTTTACGAATACTTAATCCAAGCCTTTATTTTTTTCTTTATGTATTCACTGTGTTATTTAAACATGATTCCTTTGCAATCATTACATGTGCAGGACTTTTTTAAATAAATTATTATTGTGTACCTAGTTTTTTAATCTTTGTATACTTAAAAAAATGCTCTTGTCAAAATGTGTTTTCGAACCTCAGCTCTACTGCCAGTACATAAGGTCAATATTATAAATGTGAGACACATTTTGACGAGGGTTGTGAGATTCGTCCGCTGGCGTGTATGAGGCGTGATTACAAAGTTTTACGTTGTGTGCATTGGTTGATTTTAATTATAAAATGGATATATAAATTATATATACGAATAAATAAATAATTTTTGAAGCACTTCCTTCTTGTTTTCTTTTGTGTTGCAGAAGGTAGATTTGCAGGTTGCAAAAGATTTGAGATGAATCTTGTAAAGGGAAAAAAAAGTATTATTTTCGCTCCGCACATAAATGCTCTTTGGATAAATAAAGTGATTGGTTAACCTATTTTATTTACAAAAAGATACAAATTCGAATTAATTTGTTTGGTTGATCCAACTGAGATATGAACTTTTTAATATGTTTCCAATTTTATTAAAAAATTATTTTGACATAAAATATGATCATCATGCTGAGTCTGCAGCCAATTTAGCTAGTGCTTTTTTCATTTTCATTCTCCTTTGGCTGCGTTTTCTATTCAAAGGAACACTTCCTGCAAGTTTGCCAGATTTCTGCAGAGCTACAAGTTTTGCTGTTTTACTCTGTATAAACAAAAAATAGTATTTATTACAAATGACTAAAATTGAATAGTTATAATATTTTTAGGTATACTAGTATCCAGTTTATACCTTAGCTTCAGTTTTAGTTATTTTTCCATTCTTCTGTGTGGTATACAATACATTTATCCTTTTGTTACCAAGCATAGAGTGGTGTTTTGATAAAGTCAGCTGAAATAAGAGAAGAAAATTATAGAATTACATGTTATAACAAAAGCTATCTACAAATATAATAGCTGCTTATCCAGTCTTGAATCTTTATAAAATTTAAATATAGTATTTTTTACATGTCATTAAAGAGAAAATCTTGGCATTTGTCAACATTTAAGTAAAACTAAAATAAAACCTAAAATGACCTTGCTCCATTCACCATAATCATTACTAGTGATGTTATGTGATGCATAATTTACTCAAAATACATACAGTGATGTCTTGTATTTTCTATAAATAATTACAATTTAAATAATTTGAGTCCATAAATAATTGGTATTTCAATAAAAAACTATGTCACTTTATTAGGAGCCCTATGGATATTTTCGAGAACTGAAGAAATTGTCTTTTGTTAAGGAATACTTTTCTGACAGTAAAAAGAAGATTCTAGATTTCTATCGTTATTAAATAACCAGTATTGAAATTAATTTTAACAATTTGATGGAGAAGTCAAATCCTTTAAGGTCAAGAAAAGAATAAATAAAATCCTGCATTTACGGCTTTGCTAAAAAGTTAGCCATTTAAGACCAGAATGATATTTCAAGATATGATCAAAGATTAATTTAATATAAGGTTGTTTTAAGGACTTTTAACTTGTTAAGAAGATCTTTGTCAAGATCAAGTCTGAGTAACACATGTCTGCATAGTTGATGATTGGCAGTACAAGTGTTAGCATTAGCATGAATTTAATTTTAAATGGGAGGAAATTCAACATTGCTTAAAGTTTCACTTCGGTTACTTATTTTCCCTAGCTTATTGTAATATCCAGTATGGGACCAAGATTCTTAACAGATTTTGATACTCCAAATATGTCACTACTGTAATGTTAAAAGTAGCAACAGAATTCCAGTGTAAAAAATTTATAGATGTGTATTGTCTATATGGATCAGTGTTAGTACTAACATGTATTTAGGCTTAAATGGGAGGAAATTCTTCAGATCGTACAGGGTTCTAAATGATGCATAAGCTTTTTGTCAGACTTCGGTTACTCGAATTCTCCAGCCCATTGTATTTCACAGTATGGAGCCAAAATTCTTAACAGACACTGGAATTATTTTTTGCTACTGTAATATATGGATGGAAAACTAGAGCTTACAACTATCATCGCTAGACATTTATTAACATTGAGTCGTAGTTAATAACGATACAACCAATCATAAATATTCAGTTCAATCATAATCACAAGTCAAATTTAATTTAAAAGTTGGGTTATGGAAACCATCAGTATCAGTTTTGACATTAAGTTGTAGGTCATCCGCATAATATGATACAAACATATCTATACAAGTTTTTACTTAGTTTTCAAAGACAGAAAAAAGGATTAGAGAAAGAACACCGCCTTGCGGTTCAAAAGACTGAGCCCATAAGATCAACCCATTCTAAAGACTCACAACCCACATGGAACAACTGCAGAGGACCACAAAGATACAATGGCAACCAATCCAAGATTATATGACTTTATGCCCTAAAAAATAGATGTGCATGTTGGATATCACATGCATGTGTTATGCAATGAGAAAGGTGTCATATCTATAGTCAATATAATAAAGATTCAGTTCAGAAAACTTTCTGAAACTATTGTTCTTGTGCCTGTAAAATTTGTGGGATTGGTTCTGCTTACCTCATAAGTAGTTTCATTTTCTACTTCTAAATAGGCTATAGCACTTTTACCTTCTTTTTGTTTAGGTAAACGGATATCTTTTATAAAACTTTTGATGTCTGAAAAATGTTGCATTATCTGTAATAGATGTTTTTGTCATTTTACATTAATAATTATTGCAATGGTCGTATTAAAAGAATTTTAACAAACATGAAATTTAAATTTGTTCACATATGACACTCATTTTATTGTAAAATATTTAATTTTGTGTAAGGAGTGATAACTAATAGTATGATTAGCTGGACTATAAAAAGTCAATATCATGCAATTCACTGAATGAATAAAGTATTCAAGGGGCAATTAATAAATAAAACACAAGAAAAAATCTAAATTAAATAACAAACATACCTTTTCTTTATCAATGTCCATAGGTAAATTACCAACAAATACTACATATCTTTTTGGACCTTTCTTTTTTTGGATAACATTTTTATCCTTCTGTTTACTATCTTCCTCCAAATTAAAGTCATCATCCCGCCTTGAATTTACATCAGATTCCTGTTTTACTTTTTTCTTTTCCTTTAATTCATTCTTGTTACTATCTTTTTCAGGTATGTTTATAGACTTTGAGGTTTTAGTTTGTTCAGCAGTTTTCAACATATTAAACAGTATCCTCATTTTTCTTAAGTCAGCATCAGTATAGGTTTCAGAATTTTTGAGTATAGCTTGTATTTTATTGTGTATAATATCTGGCAAAAGACTATCAGATGTGCCTTTAAGACTATCTTTTAGATTCTGACGAATTCTACCTATGAAATATAAATAATTTGAATAAAAAATGTAATGCATGTAAATCTGTAAACCAAGCATCTTATTATCAGCAAACACCATAAATTTTATTAAAAAGTTAAAATGTTTTACCTTTCTGATTATTTGTTAAGGGCACACTGTGTATTTTTTGTATAAAGTTTTCATCGTTCAGAATAGGATACTTGTCCATGCCATCTGTAGATTTGTTTTTTTTATTGACTGGTTCAGGATTCGACATGACTTTATTATGTTTATCTTTGATGTTTGCTTCACATTCTTCAGCAGATACATCAATAGGCGCATTAATTTCTCCACAACTTTTATTCTTATGCTTACGCTTCGTACCGAATTTCTTCTGGCTTTTATCGGCAGTTTCATTTCTAAAAATAAGAGCTTATCATAAGATCACAAATGCATTACAAGTTTTCGTTTTTTAATTACATTGCTTGTAACTTATTTATACCAAAAAGAAGAATATATAAGAATAACACGTTATCCTCACCCTTTATCCTTTAACATGATCACAGCGAGGAACACAACAAAACAATGTTATCTTTAGCTGTAACACTTTATTTTCCTTTAAAGGAATGATTTGATTATGCAGTGTAAATACTTCTTGTGAATATTTGTAAATTGTATTGTATTATCACATAGGTTATTTTAACCTACAATTTTTGTTTGTTATGACATAAAACATAAATATTGCCATACACAAAATTTAATGGAATACCGCAAAATGTATACTGTAAATGGGTATCCAAGTACATTTTTAATATATATCTTAAGTCCATAACAATTATGGTGCACAAATATTGTACACAGGCGGACTTAATGACTGATGGCATTTTCTCTAATATTTAAAAATAAATATTAGAGAAATATATAATATAATAATAATTAGCCATCCTGATTTCAAGAGGAAGTGCATTCCACAAAATAATGACTTGGATAAAAAAAGAAGAGTGCATGAAGTCAGAATGGTGACAAGGACATGAGAGAAGACGATTATACGAGGATCGAAGATTTCTGTTACTAACTTCACATTGAAATTGAAAGTATAGAAATAAGTAAGGAGGAGAAAAGGGAGAATCTATAAGCGAATAAACAGTGGTTAGTGCTCGCAATGAACGTCGTTGCCGAATTGGCAACCACTGAAGCTCTACACGATAGGAAGATACGTGGTCATAATTTCGAAGATTGAAAACGAACCGAATGCAGTTATTCAGAAGCCGGTCTAATTTGTTCAGTAGGTCTGCATTCAGGTCGAAATAGCACACGTCACCATAGTCAATTAGAGGGAAAAATAAAGTCTGCACAAGCATTACTTTTGTGTGAGATGGTAAAAAGTTTATAAGATTGTACAGGCATCACAGCGTACTTGTCACTCTTTGGCTGACACCTGCAACTTGATATCTCCAATTTAATTAATGTAGAGTCTATATGTAATCCCAAGTTTTTAAAATTTTGGCTGATAGGAATGGCTAAGTTGTTAAAAATGATAGGTGGGAGATGACTTACTTATGATACGTGAGCTACCAACTATAACTGCTTGGCATTTCAGTGGATTTACAGTTAAATCAAACCTATCAGACCAACTTTGTTATAGCATCTAAGTCTCGATTTATTTTGTATATGGCATCTGAGAGACTATCAATAGATGCTTGAGTATATATTTGCAAGTCATCAGCGTAAAGATGATACGCACACCGAAGTTCATTTGTGATTAGATTTATAAAAATAGAAAATAAAAGTGGTGAAAGAATACCGCTTTGAGGAACACCAGTTTCTATATATCTTCGAGGACGCCAACTCGAGAACCATTTCAGTACTTCGTCAGAGATCATGAAATAGGAAAAAATTGCTAGAAGGATATCGTGACTGACGGTATAAAAGGCATTCGAAAAGTCAATTAAAACCATTATTGTTGTTTGGATATTTTCCAATCCCGCTCTAATATCGCCAGTCACTTTAAGGAGAGCGGTGGATGTATTATGGCCAGGTCTGAAGCTAGATTGGAAAGGACTTATTAAGTTTTTTCTAAATACAAACCTGGAAACTTGTTTATGTACACAGGCCTCGAGTATCTTAGAAAGAAAAGGCAAGATAGAGATAGGTCGTTACTGAGCGAGAATTGTAGGGTTGGAGCACTTAGGGAGAGGGCGGACTAAGGCATTATGCCATAAGGAAGGAAAAGATCCAGAAAGCAATGAAAAGTTAACTATATGGGTAATTGCTGGAAGAAGGTAATCAAGGATAGTGATTATCATGCGTCGGCCTATTTCATCGCATCCGACTGCATTAGACTTGATAATAAGGATTGTTTTCTTGATTTCCTCAGAAGCAATTGAAGAAAAATTAAACGAGTCAATACAAGGGCGTGTCAAACCATTTAAATATGAAATCGTTTCACAAGTCGTCACATGATCTATTAATAAAGAGTTACGGAAATGATTGTTCAAGTTATCTGCACTGATAGTATTAGGAGGGTTTGATAAACTCGACTTGCCAATACCAAGTGTTCCAAGGAACTTTCAGATATCGGCGGGGGATAAAGAAGAAATATTATCAAGGATATGACGGCGTTTAGAGTTGCGTATCATCTGATTACACCGATTTTTTTGCAGTTTTATATATAGACTAGGTCTTTTCCGTACGTTGTCTTTTAAATATACGAAACGCACGATCTCTTTGACGCATAGCCAAACGAATAACGTCAATCATCCATGGTGATGGAGGACGCCGGAATTAAACTTTTTTAATAGGGGCATGAACATCAAATAAATTCACGAAATGCGTATTTAATATATTAAGTTTACAATTTATGTCCAATTCCTCTAAGAAAGAATGCCAATCTATACTGGCAGCGTCCTTACACAAAAGCTCAACGTTCATTCTCGCAAAAGAACGCACATCTTGGGTTTGGGTTTTGGAGGTTTTAAGAAATAGGATAGGAAAGTGAGGCCATGATGTGAGAAACCTGGAGCAATATGTTGCCCATGACGGGAAACCAAGGAAGGGTTAGACGAAAGGATTAGGTTAAGCCAAGTGTCTTCACCGAAAAGTTTATGGTTGGTAGGTTCAAGAGGTAAAGGTAGAAACCATTTGACTCAACGATATGCAGGTGTTTACGGGAGCGTCTGAGCGAAGAGTTTGGTGTAAGGAGTATTCGTAATTTCAGCGATTTTGTATTGGTCCTGGAACCTTTGGGTTCGAAGTATGCTCATCACCTTATCATGGGAGATTTTAATACCAATCTCCTTACACCAAACTTTTCCTTCGTAAAAATTGGTACATGCCTATATTTATTTTTATGGAGAAGGTTATAGCGACGCCATGTTTCTTACAGCTTCCCGCTAGGTAGCGCTGTAGCAAAATTAAGCTTTTATAATACAAAGGGGCAGGATAAGGTCTGCCGGATTCAGCTAGTAATGCCGGGTTAGTGCAATAGCAGAAAACGATACCTCATCTTCGGAACCATAAAGTGCAAGGTCTATTTAGCATGGTAGAAATTACTTTAGACCATTATATATATTGTCGGATAAATAGAATATTACAATAAATGCCAAACCATTAGTTAATTAATTTCTTCAAAATGTGTTTTAAATTTTCCGGGGTTAAAAAAATGTAAGAAAGTAACAGTCTATTTTCAAATTGTTTCACTGCTGGCTTTCTCCAGACAGAGGGTATAGGGTTCCGAGGTTAGTCTTTATATATTAAAACCGAAGAAGAAACCGAAAAAGAAGTTTGTTTGTTTAAACGGGATAATCCCTGGAAGTACTCACAAGTGAAATTGAAAAATTGTTTTTTATAAGATAGACAAGTTCATGTATATTTTTAGTTTATATATGTTTAGCATTACTCTATGATCCTTCAAGCTACAGATATTTCAAAATAAAAAACCGTAATTACGGTAAACAGAATAACCCAGAATTATGGTAAACATAGTCTCAAAAGAAAGAAGCAATCATTTCCGTCCTTAATTGTAAATGTCAAAGTTATGTATGACATATTTTTTTGTGTCCTCTACAGCATAGTTTTTTTTCTTGCAGGGGTAATCTGCCCTGAGTAATGAATTAAACAGGTTCAGTATTTAGGAAGCGTTAGGCATTAACTTAATATTCAGAAGGGAAAAGGCGGGGAAGAGAATGGTACGAATGGCCGTCTAGCAAAATCAAAAGCTTTGTATGATTTATTTTAAGCTGACTTTTTGCGTTGGGCGATGACACTTTTCTGTTCAAGCAGTAACCGTTTAGACTTTTTATTTTTTAATGTGCGCGTACAACGATCTAGGGTCCTACTTAGGGATGGTTAATGAGCGCAGTTAATTTTTGCGCTTTCACAACTATTCCCAAAAAACACTTCCGCGCATCAAAAGTGAAATAATGTAATTATGCAGACTTTTTTCCCGCAGTGTGAAGCTTTGAGCATACACCAGAAATCGTTCAGTATACCCCTATAAACCAAATGAACTCCTACGACCGTATAAGAGTTAAAGTAAATTACCTAACGTCATATACGAGTATTATATACGTTTAGTTGTACAGATCAAAGCGTTACAAACCGGAGGTCGTCGGTTCGAATTCCGCGGGGAGAGAATGACTTTGTGTTGTTATTTCTTGCTTGTGTTAGGACGATATAAGCTGATCACCCGATTGCCCGAAAAATAAGATGACCCATGCGTCGGATGGGCACGATCGTAAAAGTTGGTACCAGTTGTCAAGACCACATTTGGCAGTCGTTTGAAAGCATTTAGTTTTTTTTTATGGAAAGGAAGACAAACGAGGAGACGGTTCACATGATAGTAAGCGATCCCGTCGCTCATAGACAAACGCAACATCCGGAGAGTTGAGCGAAGAGAGAGAGAGTTGAGCGGAGATCCGGAGAGAGTGTTGTCAACCTGGAAGATCGGCTATAATAGGTTTATTGGATAGGATGGGGTCCCGACCCCATCCTATCCATCCTATCCTATCCATTAAGGATTTGGTGAAGATAGGAATAGGAATAGAAAAGGGCAGACATGGCCATCCGGCATCCCCAAAAGTCATGCATTCTTTATTTTATGCCGAATTTATATAGGACGGTGGTACTTCCTCGGGTGAGCACGGCATTAGAAGTGCAGCAAAAGCTGTGAAAAGTTGTTATGCTCTACCACCAAAAAAAAATTCAGCTTATCCCTTTGGGTTCCGGAGGTCAATTGCCAGTCGCTTTGTTTAAAACTGATATTCATTAGGATTAGAAGCCAAGAACAAGTAACTTTGGGATGAGGCTGCAAAAAAGAAGGAGAGCATTATATACATCCATGATCTCACAACTTGAACAACTCGAATAGTGCCCCTAATGTTTAAATGGAGCCTTCCTAGATCTATTGCTCCTACCGTGGCTTAAGGGACAAAGCCATTGTCATCAGTGGTATCTCTGGACCGATACAACTTCAGGACCTTTAAAGAGAGCGCCTATTCCTATCTTAAAGGCCGACAACGCTCTTGTAGCTCTTCTGGTCATGCGAGAGTCCAGATTTACCGGAAAAAAGGCCTTACTGCTCTTATCTAACAAAGACAAAAGTTAAATTACCCTGGATGGCCTGGTCATGGATTTAAAATCCATGGCTAGAGGTTTTATCTATACCCATAGACCTACTTATCAAATGAGTAGGCATAATTATACAAATTAGATAAAAAAATATCAGTATAATAAAATCACACAGGTATAATAAAATACAGAATAATAAAATCACAATACCAAAGATGCCGAATGTTTAGCGAAAAGTAGAAAGGTTTTTAAAAGAGATAACCATAAAAAAAAAAAAAAGAAAAAGATAACCATTTGTATAAATTTTTGGCGCTTGCTCTTAAAAAAAGTAAAAATCGATCCAGTATATTATGATATGTTATGAAATATTGTACGTATCTTGCGATTTAAACCTTGATTCTTAAATTGTAATTACCACGTTCTGGAAAAAAATTAGGTATTAAACTTTAGTGCCTACATATAATTTCTCAGTCTTTTGTTTTCCTTTTTTATTAGTTCAATATCTAAATCAATGATGGCTGATCACTCACAGATTTCTTTGTACAAGGTAGTTAAGTTGCGGTTATAAATCTATGTCAGTATCAAATAAAAAAATATCTAGTAATTTTTTCCCATTAATTTCATAGCTGTAAGAAAATCCAACACACGGCTCGATCAAGAATATTGCAAAACCAAACTCCCCGTTAGCATTCAAATGATCTGAATTGATTTTTAGCTTTCACTCGGACGGATGCTATAATGATAGGGAATTAAATCGCTTAATAATTCATGAAAAAAAAATGATAATAATAATTTTTCTTTTGAATCGAAATGACAAAATTAATTTTATTTATTTTTGCGCGTTTCTCCGTTATTTATGAACAAATTTTGAAAATTCTTTTTTTGTATGATATACTTTAAAAAATCGGTGTATTTGTTTGTTTTTTTTTTTTAAATAAAAATGACAAAAATTTAGAAATTATCGCACATATCTCTGCAACTTATGGGCTGATTTGAAAAAATATTTTTTATCTGATACGGTTCACTTCCACAGTGCTCCTACAATTTTTTAATTTTTTTTATAAAAATCGGATAAGCAGTTTGTTAAAAATCAAAATAACGGAGGAGATATGTTCCGAAAGTGCACTGTAAGGCGTTTGAAGTCGGTTTTTATAATTTTCTGTGAAAATAAACTTGTAACGATTCACATTGATATGACACATACACAGCCAATGTGTCATCTTCTTCACCTGGCCAGAAAGAAGCCGTCCATTAAGCCCAAAAAATACAGAAGCTTTGATCAATTTTAATGGTTCTAAATAAATCAAACTAAGCTTTTATTAAATTTTGCATTTTAATAATGGCTAACTTTAATTATAATCTTAATAACTAATAGGTTCACGACGCGATCGAGTATACCTCTGATGGAAGTTCGCTCTTCGGCTAGGATTCCAATCGATAAAGGGACCTATGTGAGTAGGTTGTATGCTGCTATGATATCAATATGTGTGTATATCTTACAACTAATAACCGCTTCCGTTGCCTAGTGGGCCCGTGATTGGTAAACCGGAGGCCGTGGGTTCAAATCCCACATCGTATTAAAAACTTTGTACTATTGTTCTTTGAATGTATTAGGGCAATGCGGGTTTATCACCCGATTGCCAGATAAGCAATATGATCCATATGTCCGATGAGCATATATAAAATCAGTCTTGCACATGATCTCTCTCTAGTTGGCTTGGGCATACATGAGAATGAATGTATCGACTCGTACACTCGTGCAGTATAATATTGGTTATAGTGCATTATGCTCTGGCTCATCTCTGAAGTAGATTTGCCACCGTGGTTGAAATTCAGTCAGGAGAACTTTGTCGTGTTAACATTATTTAGACAAAGAGAGCTTATGAGAGATCCTCCGTAAGCGACTAGAAAACAGATCTAAACTGCCAAGAATGAGTAACATACCGTCACGAAATGACCTTACGTTCTAGTAGGAGTTTCTTCCTTCTACTACTTACTCGATACTAATGGTGGCGATTATGATAATCTAAAGAGGACTCCGGATTTGGCATGGCATTTTCAACTGAAAATATTCGTGCAAAATATCCTTAAACCTTTCTAATACGCTTAACATTTTTAAATGGTAGCTCGTTGGAAGTAAATTACAATTTGGATAATAAAAGTTTGTGGCTACAAGTATAAGCATTCAAACATAACAAAACAAAGGCTTTGATAGGATAAAGCTCGGAATGGCGTTTGCATCAGTCTCATGGTCAATTTTTTTGGTCACTAGAAGAGATTCACTAAGATTTTTTAAAGATTGTTGTTATTAATTGCTCAACAAATATCAATGAAAGCGAAAAATGGCTGTTTGACTTATAACGTATTTTAAAGTGGATTCACATAACGCAAAATATTTTAGTATGTTTAATATTTATATAAAATTAATATTGAGAATGTATAATATTTTTATTATTATGTTTAACAAAATGTTTCATTCCAGTGCTAAGCGGGTTGAACTCCATTTGAGTATTTTTTTTGTACTGTGTCAAAAATACAATATAATTTAAACATATCGTCAATCATTTATTGAAGCTCTACTTGTTAGGAAGCATTGTTCTCTGTTTGTGTCTATAATAAATTTACTTGAAAGTATTTAAATTGAAAATTTAAATGTTCAGATGCCTATCCTCTTATTACCAGTATCTTATTCTAAGCTTAAAACATTTTTCTCTTGTTACAGCAACATTATTAATACACGAACTTTCATGTAGGTCATAAATATTGTACATGGTTTATCTTATCAGGACTTGTCAGTTCGTTCCTTACTTTAATGCTGCAAGTTATTAAAAGCATATTCGCATTAAGATAACACAAAGCTCTGCGCTGCAAGCCGAAGCTCCGCTTCAAAAAAGCACAAAAGATGACCGGAATGAGCGCAGCGAAGCGAAAAGTAACTGTTGGGAAGTAATTTACATGAAGTGCCAAGAGGACTTTGCTCGGCTTGCAACGATAGTTTGTTCAGTGTGGCCGCAGTCTTGTAGCGGTCAAGGCTCCGCGGCGAACGCCCGTGCTCGCTTTTAAAAAAAAAATATCTCATAGAAAAAGCGCGCGCGCGCCATTCGACAAAAATCAAATTTCGAACTCGCACATTTGTTAGTTATTTTTCCTAATAATTTATTTTCGATTCTGTTATCGCGACGTTGTTAATTGTCGGTTTTTAGTACAAATAACTGTTAAAACCTCAGTGGCGGAGGATAATGAGTTCGCTGTGATTGTGAAAGTAATCGTCTTGGTATCTATAAACAGGTAAATATTTGATATTTAGATTTTAATAGCATTTAACTCGTATTCGACCTATATTGATCGCATCTATTTTCGCATTGTTTCATAGTGTATTTACTAGCTTGCAATTGAGTTGATTATATTAAATATAGAATAAAAATAAAAACCCATTATATCTATTCTTTTTTATATTTTAACAACGTGCCAGCCTTAAAAGTTCGTTATAATAAGCAATGGTTGAAAGAGTTGCTGTTTTTTCCACTTATCAGCGTTAACTCGAGACGATCGGGAATAACGGCCCTGCAATCATAGGTTGTTGCTCTTCCTACTGCGCCCGCACCCGACAAATAAAACCAACTCGACTATTAAAGGAAACCATCAACTATTATAACAAATCCTTGTCCTACAGGATCGCAAATATAAAGTGCAGTCACACAATTTCTGCGTTTATTTCAAATAAAGATTAATAATAACCGAAGAAAATATGTTTTACAATATGCAAAAACAAAATAATTTTGTTAAAATTTCTAATAACGTTATATATAATTACAAAAAAAAACAAAGTGTCATGAAAAACAAACTTTAAATATAATTCCGTATGTCAACATAATAATTATAAGAAATTCGCAGTATATACACGCAACTTATTGAGGACGCAGTTTGTAGTAAGGCTTTGTCTGGACGCAAATTGTAAGCTAGAACTGCATATATATAACAAAATAGATATATATACATAGTATACAAGTATAGGATGTGTACATGTATATATTGTGGTGTATATAGCAAGTGGTTTTACTGTTTTATTAGAGTCGTGGAGTGAAATTTCCTAGGGTCCGCGGTATCCGCGCGTCCGTCGTGTTGTGAGTGAATGTGGGTCAGTGAAATGATCGAAACACGGTCCCGTATGGAATCCGACCCGAGCCGCGACCGACCGAATTCGGTGTCAGACGCGGCCGGCACTTTCATAATTATTATTCTTTTTTTTTTGCTTAACTGACGTATTCAATCCTTGCTCTTGGAGCGTATTGACAGACATACACACTGTAGACGTATGGCCGCTAAACTATTTAATGTAACCTCCTTTTTGCATCTCGGTCTTTCTAGAGTAAAAATTAAGGTGTGAAATCGTCCATTGATCTTAAGCTGTGGCATATTTATGTAACCATAGTGATTGTATATGGCAACATGGTGTGTCCTAAAAATTAAGTCTAAAAGTCTAAATTAGCGCTATATAATTATATATGAAATGGTGCCACTCCGATTTAATTTTATTCAATGTTTATATTTTTATTTTTACTATAGGCAAAAAAGGTTGAGTGACATACACACTGACATGT
>JAOCPS010000011.1:1687698-1699334 GCA_025505425.1 Graphium colonna
GGTTATTACCCTCACACTCGACGCACGTTTCGCCCCGACACCGGAGCATCCTCAGGATGTTGCCTCTACGAACAGCGAACGCTAATTAAACAGTCTTATAGAATTGTACATAACCTGTAGACAATTTTTTTGGATCTGGGTGTTTGCGTATGTTGATTCTATACATGTAAATCGTCCTTACAATTTAAGACACCGAGCTTATTGCAAAGGTTGTGTTTAAATAATTACGTAAGCCGTTTTTTATATTTAGAATTTTACGATACAGTGCAACGATGAATTATCACTTTATGAGCTAAATGTACACATCAATTGAATTCTAGATTCTTTTGCTTATAAAAAAGTATTTAAAAATTCTCTCGTTTAAGCCGTCCTCATTGTAACACTCGTCTGTTTTAACAGCTGATTTTCTTTTCTTTGAAATGACGACTATAATATAATGTAATAAGACTTAAAATGGTATTTCCGGTTCACATTTGAATAGGATTTTTGAGAATGCGTTTGTTCGTTCAGGTGCTTTACGGATATAGGTTAAGTAGAATGCAAGTGTTGTATTAGAGGATCTAAATTTTTAATAATTTTATACGAATATATTCGATCCAACTTAAGAGCAAATGAAAGAGTAGGTTGATGGTCGATTCTTCTTGGGGTATGATCTTATCCAAGAATTAGATGTTTTTAATATAAAATTTTGTATTTTGAGATAATCAATTTATTATAGCAAAAGAACATACTGACCATTGTCAATTTTAGTTTTAAAGTGTTTTATTTTGTGCTTGATCGATTACTATGTTATTCATTCACGTTATATCTTATTTAAAAGGCTACAATGCGCTGAATATATCTTCTGACATTTTGACGTGCGTTACTGAACGATATATCAGTTTTTGTCAGTTCAGTCGTAGATCAATTCATTTTTCAGCTCCTGAAATTTATCTCATCCTAATATTGCTTAGCACATGTAACAGGTTTTGACGCAAAATAATTTGCTAATAGAGCTTGGGCCCCTTATCAGGTTGCTACCAAAAGACTTAATGACCCATATTTTTTCTCTTTATCAATTGAGCTTCGTTTTGTGGAATCTTTAGGTCATCGCCCATTTCGAATTATTCGGTTGACCTTGCGTTTTCATGGGTCTCCAAAAAAATATTGTTCTAGTCTTGCATTGCTAACCTTGAAAGGAACGTACTAAATTGAAGGGAGTATTAGTCAGCCTTAGAGCTCTGAATACACACTTCAGATAATACTAAGATCAATTTTTTGTGTATCAGAAGGGTTGGATAAATAAGGGTTACTAAAGGAAGTTTCTTTTTTTTCATCGACTTCAAAAAAGGTTCTCAATTCTTGATTCAATCTTTAAGTATATTCGCGCGTGTCTTCGCTGTTTATGCACCGATTTTAAAAGTTCTTTTTTATCTGGTATCTTTAAAGTGGTCCCACAAAGTTTTTATAAAAATCGGATTAAATTAATTAAGAAGATAAGTCCACTTGTGAAAGTGCACTTTTAAGGTAGTAATTGTAGTCGGTTTTTGTAATTTCCTGTGAAAATAAACGTCAATAATCGTATCGGTTGGGAATATGGCACATCGGGTTTTGAATAATTAATGTAGTTCTTCAGTCTCCTTCACTTGCATACGTGTCGAGAACTAGAACTATTCAAACGCAAATGCCTTAGAAATCTCTTTTGACACTTTACGGATTGTCTTAAACTTGTCCATTAGCATGTATATTGTCAAGATCCATTGTCACTTCGACTATTTGTCTCGATTGTCCACGTAACTTGGAGGCGACGTGACGCAATGTGACCCATTTTAAATGTACAACCTAGTAGATGGATAATATTAACTTATAAATAAGTTCACCTGGGACACTAGGGGAATAGATAGTAACGTTTACATAGCACGATATCCTATATATCTGACCCTATCGCCATATGATTCTTTTTGATATAAACTATATGATGTAAAGAAGCAGTGGTAGCTCAGTGTCCGGGCGTTCGTCTTCAATTCTGTTTACTCGAGGCGAAACTGAGTTCGATTCCCGATGCAGGCACCAATGAAATTGTTAATTTTCTAATTGGAATTTTAAGCGCCGAATCACCACGTGCTCAGCGGTGAAGGAAAACATCGTGAGGAAACCTACATATCGAAAAAAATATATTTCTAAGATATGTGAAGTCCACCAATCCGCATTGGGGTCGCGTGGCGGGTTTCGTCATTGGGGCCCAGCAGTGGGGTAATTTCAAAAATCGGCTGTTACTTTACTTTATATAATGTAAAACGTTTTAAGTTTTAATACCTTTTGCATACACACTTACTTATGGCAGAAATATGTAATACCTGCAACTTTTAGTTGAACAGCGTTGGAAGAAAATTGTGTGATTTTTGAAATTGCGATTTGTGTTATGATGACTTTCCTTTGGGCTTTTATGAGATCGGTAATGTAGCTACAATCAAAACAGCAATCAATGACTTCAGTTAACATCGGAGGAACCGTCACTCATTTATCATCTGAAGTGACGTTTTCATCAGGGGAAATTTTCAAAGTAAAGGACAATGCCCATTTTTATATCGCAAACCGTACCAAGTCGCATCAAGTTCAAATATGTTTTTTTTAGACTAGACTTATGACATTCACTACTACAGAAGTTATTTTCGTAAAGAAAACGTAAGTTTCTAAGATATTTGATACTATCGCAAATGTCATGAAGGTAAAGCAAAATTCAAACTTTTAATTAAATTCCTTGTTTAAAAATAAAATTCATAATGTCATAAGAAATTATGAAAATAATTACTATATAATTTATATCTTGATGAGTGAGAAAATTTGGTACAACTTTTGGGCATTGTCCTTATATTTTCGAAATGCCAAAAGAGTAGCGCCCAGCATAGTGCCTTGGGCAACTCCCGACAATCAAATTAGCCGGGCATCGTGAGAGCTCAGTTCACATGTTTAGAATCGTATCGATAATTGAGCTTCGTGCGCGTGAACTTACTCAGTGAACGGTTTCTATAAGTTCAGAATTCGTACCCGAAAATAGTTCATATTAATTATTTACGCACAGATTGTCGTATGTTTTATATATCTGAACATTCTTATATTGCTAGAGAGATATATATCACGATCTAGTTTTTGAGTCACAGTATGTAGATACGTACTATTTTTTATAATAGTTTAAAAATTTGATAATAAATAAAAAAAAATTATTTGTTACCTTGATCCTTTATGGTGTGCAACATCAATGGGCTAGGGCAATCCTTATATTTAGCGTGGTAATGCAGGCCATGGCAACGGATCTCCACGCTATGTGATGGAATGTATGTACTGTACTATAAGCTGGTTAATTAGTTATAGTGAATTTTAGTTTTGTATTAAGCTAGTAAATAGCTATTACTTGTACAAAATAATTTCGATGTGTCACATCTTCTAGTCGTCACATGACATGACGGCTCCAATTTTTTCCTATATTTACCGAAGGCCTTTTTAAGGGCAATAATGTGTATCAAAAATTTGATTTACCTTAAAAATTCCTATCCTTAATATTTACGAAGTTAACGCTTTCTGCTAAGGCTACTGAATGAACAACTTTCTAGTCGCTATAAAAATAGTTTATGTTGTGTTTAATATTTTACTGCAAAACTTATTTATACTCCATTGTATTAGTTAAACACAAGTCCGGCATCTACACGCCTTATTTATTGCAAGTGTAGCTTGTAATAATTTTTATGTTACCTAAGATCATTGGAACCGGGCTGCTCAAGGTAGCGTACAACACATTTACATTTAGGTATTATGATTCCAAGCTGTTTTTTATTTCAAACTTAAGCTTAATCGTAATTTATATTTTTAATCTATATTTTTCGATGACCGGTTGGCGCAGTTGCTAAGACAATAACTGCGGCGTCGCAGGTCGTGGGTTCGATTCCCACACGGAGCAAATATTTGCACGACCTACAAATAGTTGTTTCGGATCGGGGTGTTGTGTCCTTGTGCGATTTATGTTTATAAAACGCCCTTGTAACACAAGACTATGATCTTATAATAAGAGAGGCGCATTTAAAAAAAATTAAAACTAATCTATAATTAAAGAATTGCGAGTTCATTTCGAAAGAAACTACAAAAGACAATGCCTATCTTTATATGGCAGACCGTACCAAGTTGCATGAAGCTCAAACTTTTTTTTTAGTGACTCGACTTATGGTATTAATCTAAGATGTTTTTGTAAAGAAAACCCAGTTTTCGCATATTTAATAAAATTAAAAAATCGATTCATAGAAAATAGTTACTATTTCATTCTTCATCTATATAATTTTGTAAACGTCATGTATGTGAAGCAAAATTCGTATTTATATACTTGAAATTAAATTCCCTGTTCGAAAATGAAATCCATGGAGCATGTCGAAAAAAATATGGAAATAGTATTAAGTACTATATAATTTTGATTTTGATGCATGAGTCCTTTGAGAAATTATAAAATCTATCAAAACCAGTAGCAGCTTTTCCATTATATGTTTAAAGCGAAGCCTGAAATGTACAAACACTATCCGATCCATACCTTCTTAAATTCGTAATTAGAAGTATGGGCCTCAGGGAGGCAGCGGAAGTTTTATACAATTTACTTTACAATTTTTAACGCTCACATTCCGTTAGAGTGAGGGCCCGTTAAAACTGTCTCAAAAGCCGCTCGGATGCATGACCAAACAGTAGCGACAAAGTATCTCTTGAACAAATATGGCGGCGTGACCGTCCAATTGACACATACCGAGGACGGACTCCCTCCCGCCTTAAATGTCACACCGTAGGCTGGCAACACTATTGCGCACCAAGCGACATGCCCACATGGTCTTGCGCACATTAGATCGGTTTGTACAACCAATAAGTACAATTTGGACAAGTAAACTGTCTTTTGAAATGGACTGGTTTTTTTGACAGACGATCGTTGTACTTGGTGATCGTTGTTTAACTTGGTGGTTGATAGTGATGAATTTGTTAGAATAATTTTGTGTAACTTCTATATGACAACCCGATAAGGTAAAAAAATAATGAAATTAATTTATATATATGTGTATAATTGTACCTTAAGGCTTAAACGCAAGTTACTTATAGACTTGAAACGTATGTTTGTTTAAAAAGGATTGAAACATTAACAAGAACTTAAAAATTGATTTGCAAAAATAAAGTATGTCTACAAAAATTTTATTTCCTTAATATATCTATTTTATTTTTAAATAAATTGTAAAATTTATCAATAGCACATCTGGAACTACTCTGATCGCAAATCGTTTCTTCTTCCTGTCCACATCTAAAAATGGTGGACACGTTATTAGTTTTTAATTAATATCACTATTTATCAATTAATTCTACGTTGTATTTTATCTTGAAAAGTTATACCTAATACCTGCTTTCCTATTCAATGATTTTCATATCGTATTATAATAATTTAACGATACATTTTTCTTGGTTGCAGAAACTTTGGACGAGAATTTAGAAAAAACCTATAATCTGTTAATGAAGAGAGCTATCCGTCGACAGTATTGATAGTAAACACTGTCATGGAGTTGCTCTCTTTATGAACGGATGCTGGTTCAACAGTGGCGCCATCTGTTGAGAAGATCAGAAGACTTGTAGGACTGACAACGCAGCGTCGACTTCGTCTTCAGACGTGTGTTTTAAACAATTTCAAAGAAGGAAGAGGTTCTCAATTCTCTGTTTTTTTATGTTCTTTTGTAATTTATAAGCTTGTTTTTACAAAAAAACAAATTTCCGAGCTAGGTCTGTTAAATTTTTAGAAAATCGGTTCTGTGGCTTGAAACCTATTTTCGGAATAAGAATAGGTCACGAAAGTATATTATTAAAGCGATGTATTTTGTAATTTTCTGTGAAAATAATTCTATTGTAATTTTCACAAAATCTATACTAAGTGAGTGCTTGCACTGCACAAGGAGTAACTTTAGGACTGCTAAATTCATATTACAGACTTTTCTTATTTATGTTTATGATAAAATATTGGTAAACATTATATCATATTCAGTAATAACCACCGTCCATGGACATCGACAAAGTAGAGTTGTATGCCTTTAAGAATGACACTAAATCCGTACAGACGACAAAGTAAGCAAAAACAGGACTATTTTATTCAGGTATTAAGTATTCGCGAGCAGGAAGAAATGAAGACTCAACGTAAAGTGGTTGCAGAAAACAGGCTTTCGGTGATATTATTCTGCTTTAAATTTTTACGTGTTTGTATATATTTGGTGGATATTTAAACACCATGGATTTATAGAACAAACTTAATTTGAAATTAATATGAGGCTTAATCTTTTTAAATTTGAATAATATTTTCTCTCATTATTAGAGCCTCGTTCGAGGAGTGTCAATTTATTTTTCTTATATGGAAAGGAAGCCAAACGAGCATACAGTTCACCTGATGTTAAACGATCCCTTCGCCCATAGACACACGCAATATGAGAGAGTTACGAATGCGTTGTCCACCTGGGAAATTGGACAGAATATGTTTATTTAAGTATAGGAAAGGATGGGTCGGGATTATTTGAGTGGGAAATGAGTAGGGTAGACATGGCCACCCGGCATCTCCAAAAATCATGCATACTGAATTTTTTTGTGGGCGCGACCGTAGAAGTGCAGCAAATGCTGTGAAAGATGTTATGCTCTACCACCTCACAGTTTGTTGAAAACGTATATAAATAATTGCACTGCACTGTTCTTAATCTTTTTATGTTTATTTATTCCGGCAAACTTGCCGTTTTGTGAATGTTTGCACCGATAGCGTCAATCCCATCTTAATTGTTATCTTTAGGACGACTGGTAACGGCACCATCACGTCAGATAATTTTAATACCATCCACGTACTGCTGTTTATTCTATTTAACTGATTATAAAATGTAGGTATGTCAATATTGTCAATTTTACAGGTGTGAATTAAGTCGTCACCATTTCTAACCTTTGGAATTGTAACAGACTTCAAGATGTTTTAATTATTTGTTATGTATTTTCTGGCATAACTCCGTCATTTATGAGCCAATTTCAAAAATTTTTGTTTTATCTGAATGTATAATTTTTTGGATTAATCCTATAAATAACAGGAAAGTCGGTGTTGTCCTTTGTTTTTGAAATCAAAATGAGGTAAAAATATTTCATGAAATTATATTTACAAGGTGTTTGAAGCAGTTTTTCGTATTTTTTTATGATAATAATATAGTATTATCTAAATATCACATGATGAATTGTGAAAGGTTAGAAAACAAGCAGATGGTTCACCTGATGGTAAACGAACCTGTAGCTCATGGACACCTTAATAAACCAAACAGTTGAGACTAGGCACCCGGTATATTTTGACTTGGATAGAAAGGAGGAGACCATAGGATTATATTTTGGATTCGAAACGGAAAATTCGGGAGAGAAGACACTAGGAATGACCATTCGGCAACTATCTATTTTGCCGAATGGTCATTCCTAGCGTCTTGTTTTATTCTCTCTAGTCTCTTGTTTTATTTTATCAAGGCTTTGTGTAGAGCATTATACCTATAAGACGAAAGCCTTAAGATGAGTATATGCATCAAGAACTAGAAGAATGTTGTGTTGCATAATCAGATTAAAAAAAAAGTAATAAATCCTTCGAAAAATAAATAAAAAGTGCTTTCTTTGTATAAATTCAAAACGTAAACAGCGAATAAACCTTTTATAAATATTAGAGTTGCATAAAAATAATTATTTTTTATACAACTCTAAGATTCATAAAAGAAATTATTAAGAATATACAAATCTTTGTCTATAATTAATATTATAAAGCAGAAGAATTTGTTTCTTTATTTGTTTGTTTGAACGCGGTAATCTCAGAAATACTGGTCTGAACTGAAAAATATTTTTCCCAAAAAAAAGCGGAGCATCAATGAAAAATATTACAAAACCGGGGAAAATTAACACCGGTGAATCACAGGCACCAGGTGATGACATTATCAACGCATAATAAATTTTACACAGTAACAAAAGCATGCCTTTTTTTATAAAATTATAAAATTTATTACGACATTCTGAAGATAACAGTTAATGTAAGGGTTTATGTAAGGGTGTTCTATACTAACATTTTATTTATTTTAATACCTTCTGTATTCCGTGAATGTTTATAATAACCTGAATTTATAGAGAGGCACGCACGTCGTGCTTATTTAAAATCTTCAGCACGCATTAAAAACTATTTAACATTAGATATTTTTATCATTTATACCCTTTGCGAATAATTGTACACATATAATTTATCCTGCACACTTTAGTATACTAAGATGTCAATTTCGGAGAAATCATCGAGTGCATCATCTAAACTGAGGTTAGAAAAGGTTTTTTTTTTACCATACATACAGTTTTACAGTACCACAGAGTGCAATAATGGTAAGGATGAATATTTTCAAATTCGCTCGAAATTTTTCTACATGGTATGACTAAAAGAATAATTAATGGACATGTACAATTGTATTATTAAAAATTATATAAATTAAAAACACGCTTTCGCCGGTTTTACCAGCTTAAAATTTCCGGTTTTTGTCGCATTTTCAATTGATGTTGTTCGCCTATTGTTATTACCTGATATTATCTAGCCTTAAACTTTTTTCGATAAATGAGCTATTCAACATAAAAAATAATTTGGGCCAGTAGTTCCTGAGATAGAGAGCGCGTTCAAGCAAACAAAGAAACAAACCAACTCTTTAAGAAAGTTAAAAACCCTCGAAAGCTTTATAATATTATTATCGGTTAGGAATTTCTTTAAATTTAGAAACGTCGTATTATCGTTTCTTTATTACTAATAGCTACTTTATTGCATAATAAAAAGGTAATAGAAAATTTATAAGCGCAAGAGAACATGTCGGGAAATAGAGCTCTTTTTCCCATTACAAAAAGAAGGTAACGGTTTCACGTCCTTCTATGTATATCAATATAGTAAACGCTCTATATAAGCAACCCCTTTTTTGTAAAATAAACCTAAATTTATTTATTCTACACAGCTTTATTAGTAAAAGAAGTAAGTAAAAATATTTTTCAGACGGTAAGCACACCTTTTTCCGTATAAGCCCGTTTTCCGTATTATTTTTTATTGAAATTGGTTCAAATTTTTATTGAAATTGGTTCAAATTAGTTGCTTTTATAGAGTGTTTTTTTAATACTAGGTTTGTGATATTATACTATTTTTTATTGAATAATTAATCAAAATTTAAACATTACAGCCACACTGATACACGAGATGCTAAAATCAAGTCAAACTGATGGAAAAAAATGTACAAAATTAGGGCAGTAATACGAAGCTTATCATGTAAGATACGGAATATAATTCAAGGGTAAACAAAACCTCATCTCGACGCATTGCCTAAGTATGTGCCAGTATAAACTAGATATTACTGTGCACACATCCTTATCAAGCGATAACGACGCGAGAGATCTTGTGGTCTAAGATAACGTTGATAAGGGAGCTTGGAGAAGTAGCCTAAAATGTACGCGACGTTCAGAAAATTTTGTTAGAAATTCCATCGGGGAGAGTTAACATGAAAAACAAAACATGGATAGGGTTAATTTTTACTACTACACTAGCTATATTTAGATAAAATTTTTATTCGTGATAGTTTTTTTATGGAAAGGAAGACAAACAAGCAGACGGTTTACCTGATTGAAAGCGATCCCGTGGCCCATAGATACACGCAACATTCGGAGAGTCGCGAGTGCGTTGTCAACTTGGGAAATAAGAGAGAATAGGTTTATTGGATAGGAAGGGTTTGTAGGAGAAAGGAATGGGAAAAGTAAACGATAGACATGTAAATCCGGCATCATTAAGCTCGTTTCTAAGCTGCGTAGCACTTTAGCTCGAGTGACGTTAATTTATGCCAATGAATCAAAAATATGATTATTTTTAACCATCGATTATTAAGCATTTATTGATATGTTTAGGGGTTATTATGTTTTTTTGCTAAGTCCTCTACTAATAAAAAATATATTTAATAACATTTTACTACCAATTTTTTTAAATCATGTCAAAAAGGGGTAAAAGCTGATATTTTTTCAAAAATCACAAAGTTACATATAAATCAAAAACCGTTAACTTTTGGCTATACATTTAGGGGGTTGAATTTATTGCATTAGAGCTCCTCAATCCTCCTTGACGGGAATACGTCCAGTTCCAAGCAACCCCATACATATATATTGATTTACCACTGAGGTAAATCAATATATATTTTTTTTAATAAAGGTTTTATTACGGTCTGAAATAAAGAATTTATTTATTTATTTATTATTCGTATATGATACCCAAATATACGTCTTAAACTATTGGAGGTGACTCACCAGTCACTCTATATATTTATGGATAAATCTAGAGAAACTATAGAGCATAGTATAAAAAATTGTCATCGATATTCCGGACAATTGAGTTCTTAATTGCATTTTTATCATTTAAAATAACAAAAAGCAAAAATAAACAATCAAATGACAAAAAAAAATCTTATTTGGTTTGGCAAAAAGGAAAATTTAATAAACTATATTTAAATAGACAAACTAAATTTTAACAGACGGTCGACCAGATATAAATAGTGACTCAAACGTTAATGGACGCCCACAACTTCCAAAGAGTTGGGTATGGATTGATTGCGTTAGATATTATAGGAAGCGTTTTTTTTAGTACTGTGAATGGAAATAAATGGGGGAAAATGGCGTAAAAATGATCAGACGGTAAACACATAAGCTTGACATACTTTATTTTACGCTTTCTGTGTGTTTTTCTTCCCAACGAAGATGCACGTTAAGTGTAAAAAAAATTCAAAATATCTTTATTCAAAATATCATAGACGCTTACACGTTCTTATGAAACGTCAGTTTTTTACATTGTCACTAAGTGTTCAAGATGACGCTAGCGCCATCTTCTGCTGAGAAGAGCGGACAAGAAACTCAGCAGTTGCTGTTTTAAAATAACATTCCTTGCCGAATGTAGTATACCATAACTTGTTTTGCCTGTTTAATAATCAACAGTATTATTCTCATACACGCAAATCGTCAAAATATTATTTATACTAGTATAGTATGCTTTACGTACAAGTGTATTTATCTAAGGGAAGGTCTAATATAGATCGTGAAATTTTATTATATATCCGTACACCTAGTCCCAGGAATGATTGGCTTGTCTTTTGTGACCGAAAGCTAGGAGCTGTCAGTTGGTTCTTATTTTAATTATTAAATTGATGTCTGTCACTATTTCTGAAATAACCATGAATAAATTTCCGGACAAAAAATTACAATGAATATATTGAATATATACAGCTATTGTAGCAATAGCTATATACATAATGTTGTCGTCTATCACGAGGAGAAATTTAGTTTCATGTTTAAATTTTATTCCTTTCGTCATATGTCTTCAGACGAAATCTAGAGTCATCTATAAATAAGTTTGACCGGTTGGCACAGTTGCTTAGTCATTGTCTGCGGTGTCGGAGGTAGTGGGTTCGATTCCCACTCCGAGCAAGTATTTGTACGACGCATAAATTGTTGTTTCGGATTTGGGTGTTTACAATTTTGTTTTTGAGATTTACGCGAATATTACACATTTTTAAATAATACAACTTTACGGATTTTATCGCGGTTTATTT
>JAOCPS010000011.1:1726869-1745268 GCA_025505425.1 Graphium colonna
AACAATTTTTATATTTTAATTGGGTCTTTTTAAAGCTATTTTTATCTTCATTACAAAATATTTAACTCATATCCAACCAAGAAACAGCAAAACAAAGTCATTGTCCCCCGCGGGAATTAAACCCATGACCTTCGGTTTATAAAGCAAGGGCCCATACCACTAGGTAACGGAAGCACATTTAACTAGATACCAAAGAAAATGTCGTGTCGTATCCGTACCGTGAGGTATAAACAAATCCGATATGAACGTCTCGAACCGTGTATTTGTAATCAATCACAAAGTACTGTTGCAGCGGAAAAAGTCCCAAGTTCGCACAATTGTCTCTGTATGCGACAAAACAGCGTAATCAGAAACGATTTTCACGCAAATAACTCGTGACACACGTGCGTTTAAAACGATGAACAAACTATAAATAGTATTTCACTGATAATGAGAGTTATAGTAGAGAAATAGTGAATTAAATTAAGTAAAAACTATTATTTTGAGTCAGAAAATACCCAGAAAAAATAAAGGATAGACATGGCCAACGGGCATCCCTAAAATTCATGCTTTATTTTATGCCGACTATATAATGAGCGGTGGCACATTCCCGGGCGGGCGTGGCTGTAAAAGTGCAGCAACAGCTGTGAAAAGATGTTATGCTTTACTACCTCAACCTAAAACAAACAACTTACCTTTTCTGAGTACGTGTTTAAAGGTAAAATATCGATCTTTTCATGTTTGGATATTGAAACAAGCCATCCTTAACTGCAATGTATACTATAAAATACCCGCCGAACATTCCGTCCGTGTGTATAACATCGAACGAACAGTTGAAAGGCCGTCTCGCGTCGCATACACGACACAAAAACGTGAAAGCGTTCCTATTCAGCACAATTGCCTTGAAAACAATGCGCAGGACGTTAACGTTACTCCTAACTGTTCGGTTTACGAGAACTATAGTCGGGTCGAAGAATCACTGCCCGCAAATCAATATTTTTTTTATGGAAAGGAAGACAGACGAGAAGACGGTTCACCTGATGGTAAGCGACCACGTCGCCCATAGACAAAGTCTGGAGAGTCGCAAGTGCGTTGTCAACCTGGAAAATTGGATACCATAGGTTTATTGGAAAGGATAAGACCAGGATTAGGGATTTGGAGGGGAAAGGAGTGGGAAAAGAAAAGGGTAGACATGGCCATCCGGCATCATCAAAAGTCAGGCATACTTTATTTTATGCTGACTTTATAAAGGGCGGTGGTACTACCCCGGGGAGTGCGGCCGTAAAAGTGCAGCAAAAGCTGTAAAAAGATGTTATGCTCTATCTACCATATGCATACAGCATAAAAGTTTTTCGTTGAGTCACGCAACTTATGGTCTCTCCCTAGCATATAGATGATTTATGGCACCGCGGGCAGCGATGGTTAGGCTCGACAATATCAGCACTTGCTGCGGTTAAGACGTAAACTACGATGTGAAGCTGCAAGGAGCGTTTTGTTCCGTAGAACTGCACTTGCCATTTTCAGGTTAAGACGTAAGCTTTAAACCCCTTACGGTTTTAAGGCAAAGAATTATTTCCTCTTTATGTCTCTGTATGCCTGCTTGACAAAACACACACATACACACACACGCACATACACATACACATCAAAATCAAGGCACCTATATTAATCTTCCTATTTATTAACTCTGAAATAAATATTCTTAATACTAAGAGTCTCTCACAATCGACTACCTGTCAAAAAGTCCTCCTGACCGAATTATGGCCACGGCGGCCAATCTACTCCGAGATTCTCCAACTGCGCAGGAGATATTATAGTGCACAAGTGTACGCGACAACACAGGTGTACTCTCTGTTTTTTTACACTCATAGCCCGATGGGACGGATATCCGACACGACCGGAGAGAGATCAAGCGCAGGACCGACTTTTTACATGCCCATCCTACGCATGGATCATCTTTCTTTTCGGACAAAAAAGAAACAACAACACAAAGTCATTGTCCCCCCGCGGGACTCGAACCCACGAGCTCTGGTTTACAAAGCAAGGGCCCATACCACTGGGCCATGTAGATATACGTCATGTAGGTAAAGCAAAATTCATGTTTTTATACTTTTAATTAAATTCCTCGTTCAAAAATCAAATCCACAAAACGTAATGTCGTAAGTAATTATGGAAATAATTACTTCATAATTTTGACCTTGATGCATGAAAATTCTTGGTACCACCTTTGGGCATTGTCCTTTCCGCGGGTGAAACCAAAGGAGCAGCTAATGATATATATTAGATGAAGGAAATCTTTATACACCTTTTAAAACACATTAGACACTTGGAGAAATGGAAGTTATGGCAAAAGGGACTTTTATATGTAAAAAAGATAATGCCCAAATGTGGTACCAAAAATTCTCATGCATCAAGATCAAAATTATACAGTAATTAATTCCATAATTTCTTATGACATTACGCATCATGGATTTGATTTTTAAACAGGGAACTTAATTTAAAGAATAAAAGTTTGAATTTTGCTTTACCTAAATGACGTTTACACAATCTGTCAAAGAGATGTAGAATGCAAAAGAAACTTATTTTTGTGGAATTGTTTTTTCCCATTTTATAAAATATCTTTTAAGCCCGGGTTTTCTTTACCAAATTAACTTATTAATAAAAAGAAGAAGAAGTTAATAAAAAGTCTAGTCTCCAAAAAAATTAAACTTGATTCAATTTGGTATGGTATTCCATTTGAAAAGGGGCACTGCCTTTTAATGAAAGTGTTTAAATGAAGAACCGATTTTGGGCGTCAAATATTTAAAGTTCGCTTAACAGATTTAGCATGGTAGTAGACATGGTAGTAGCATGGTAGTAGACGTATTTAGCATGGTGCAAAGTGTCGACAAGGCTTAAACATAAATTTAAATTCAATTTTAATGTTAATTAGCGATATAGTACAAGTGACCCTTAAGAAATAAAAAACGAATATCACATGATCATTATTATTGATCAGTATATTAATTGTAATATAATAATAATAAAATAATATTTCACTACAACTACAGGGCTACGTTGGAAATGTTGAGAATACGGTATTCGTGACAAAAACAACGTCAGCAATAAGAAACGACCGTACAATATTGTAATCAAAATATAACATCACAACTTTCACCGGAGCTTATTTGCATCGAAGAAGCAGATGTTGAGCTTGAGCGGCAAGTCGATAAATAAAAAAAGAAACCGGAAGCCAAAACGAGTATTTAAATGCTTGATATTTTTTTAATAAATAAGGCGGTAAAAGAAAAATGTTCAATTTGTGTGTAACACGGGCAATCATTACATACAGGATACCTTAACACTAAACGAACCAGAGCAGTCAAATGACTTGTTGAGACTTTATTTTGACCGCTGGAATATACAAGAAATTTTATGAAGTTACCTGCATTGAAATCTCACACTTAACACAAAAACAGTAGTTTTCTAAGAAAATGTCAGACGATTGTGTTGTCATCCCACTGTCCGTCAATAAGAATTTCACAATTTTGATTAGTCTCAAAAGCGGGACCGCTCTGGTAGGTTTAGTGTTAAGGGTATTGATAGACAGAAAAAACTTAGATACAGTCCCAAAAAAAGTAACAACCGAAGTCCTTACTTCTGATTGAAGATCTTTTTTTAAACAAACGAGCGGTCCTGATTTACTCTGCAACAATGTTAACTAGCCAGCTTTCTTTCAACTTCATCTATTTAAATACACAAAATATAAAATGACAGAGATTGCCTTATCAGCAACATCGATTGGAACCGGAGATACAGAGAAAAAAACTATGATTTAAAAAGAAATTTGCATGGGGAAATTATATTTGCGTATGTCTTGAGAACGGTACAATTTAAACGATTTCCAATCCTTGAAGACAAATCTGTGGATGAATTACGTTTCAATTTTAAAAAAAAAGCAAATCGGATGAATAGAATGGCCTAATAAACTCGTATTAGATTTCATAGTCTTAAAAATACACAAGATTAGCCCCCGGTACCGAGCGTGTAGAATTCACCTCGAACAATGTTTTAACCTAAAATATCAACAAGTATTAAAAAAGAAATTAATTATTATTATGAAATAATATAGTAAAAATCACATAGCGAGGCCATATGTTAATGTTGAAATTGTCATACATTAAAATACAAAAGTTGTGACTAAGAAATGAGGGTTAGGGGTGGCAGGGTAAAAAATACTTTACGACCTTGTCACAATCAATTGGACGAAAACATCGGTTAGTTCACATATCACCAAAAACGGAAAAGTACTGGTACTTTTACTTCATAACGGTTTGTACCGCCCAGAACAAGTTTACCAATAGGTATATATCCGTCTTTAATAGCGACATCTGCGCTTCAAGTATCTAAGGAATTGTATAGAGATTCATCATAACGCGACATTTTATGTTTCTGCAGGTTGTTAGAATCTGTGCATCGAATGCACGTGACGTGCGTGTCCTTGTCCATATGTGTGTTGCATGTGGATGTACGGGTTTAAATCGGTGATAACCACCGGGTGGATTTTATAGTGCATCCAACACTTGCTATGACCTGCTGTTTTACTGGTCTGATTTTTTTCGTATTTTATCCAAAATCCGTTCTTAATAAGCGTGCATATCACAAATAGTATAAGATAATAGAGTAACTATAGCCTGTTCTGATTCAAGAAAAGAGCCATACAAATCAGGTATATTTTAGGTTAAATTAAAATATTAACAAATTGAAGGACACTTACGTCTATAGCCGTCAAAGTGAAGTTCACTATGTGGCAAGACGGCAAGAGCCGTCCAAAACGAAACGATCGTTTTTAGACACTACGGCCATAGCGGCACAAATTTGCATTTACCGGCGTACAATTAGAAGCCTAGTATCATGTTTTCATCAATCAAAATTAATTTTATTTAAGCAAAAAGAGTAAAACTATACTCTTAATATTCCAAATATTACAAAAGGATATAGTATGTATAATTTTTGAACTTCACCTGTTCCCTCCCACTGTCCGTCAATATGTTAATCATACAATATTTCCTTACTAAGCTGATTGAACTGAAAACTGAAAACTGAAACACCTTGCCCTCGTCAGACAAATATAGTGGTGATTTGATGACAAATTTAAGCTTTTATAAAATAACGAAGGTCTGGGTGATGCTGATCTTACTTTGCACGAATTGCATCGCTACAAACGCGTGGGTGGTGGGTAGGGACCGTAATTTCGTTTGTTTTTAGATAGAATTATTCTTGTCGAGACCTGATTCGCATGATCACATTCAAAGGGTCCGTACATCAAAAGGAAGAAACAAAACCCTTGATGGATCACTCGGGTGATCCACAGGTCAGTAGGTCAGTCAATTTTATCCGAAACTCCTGACCCGCTTAAGTTAAAATTTGTTTCACATGTAGAAAATCGGTGACCTTGACTAATGTGTGATAATAAATAAATTTCAAACATAGAGGGTACTTTTGCGGAATAGATCAGAAATTTAAAATGTTTAGTAAAATATATCGTGTGATATTTCAAATTTAAAAGCTTTTTATAAAAATTATATGGAATATTACTTTACGTAAAGATGATATCATAAATATGAAAGTTTATCTAGTGGGATGTTTGTTAACTAACCCCGCCAAAAACGACTATTTGTCTGTTTTTTGATTTGAATAACATTTGACATACAAAGAGTTTATTTCCTGAATTAATATATAGAACGAATTTTGAACAAATCCAAAAAAAATATGCATACCACGACAACCATTATATTAAGAAACAGCCGTTAGCACGGGAGATTTTTTTTATGCTGAAGGAGGCAAAACGAGCAGACGCTTCACCGGATGTTAAATAATCACCGCCGCCCATGGACTCCCGCAACACCAGAGGAGTTACAAGAGCGTTGCCGGCATCAAAGGCCTCGCGCTCACTCGTTTCTTGAAGGTCCCTAACTCGTACCAGGATATTAGAGGGCGCAAATGCAGATTTACTCTGTCTTTGATTAATTTCATTAACTAATTATGCTTGGACCAAACATTACTGGATAGAGATCCCTAAACGACGAAGTTTTAACATGTTAATCTGAAGCATGGATCATCTTCAATTTCAAGCAGCAACATTGATTTATTTTTATTTTTTTCTTTATAAAATCGGCATAAAATAAAGTATGCATGACTTTCGTGGATGCCGGATGGCCATGTCTACACCCTCTTCTTTTCCCACCCCTATCTCCTTATTCCGACTCCATCCTATCCAATAAACGTATTCTATCCAATTTCCCAGGTTGACAACGCACTCGCAACTCTCCGGGTGTTGCGTGTCTATGGGGGACGGGATCATTTATCATCACGTAAACTGTCTGTTTCACCTGATGATAAGTTATAGATAAGTCCGTTTATCTTCCTTTCCATAAAAAAAATATTTGTAAAATATTAACAACAAAAACATCGAAAAATACAAAGTTACTACCCTGTTTTTGTGTGATCCAGCATGATCGGCTACTATGACATGCTAACTATTAGGGTGACATCAGTGACTGCAATTGGGGCAATGTTTATTTTTTTATGGAATAGAAATACTTTATTTCTCATCCATAAATTAAATTGATGGTTTCATTAGAACATAATTGTATGTTGTAATGAAAAATTGGCACAACATAAAAAAAGCACACAAATCTATCTTGTTATGGGATAATTTTTTATCATTCAAAACTCTAACCCCTACTATAATACTTATTACAATAAGTGGTTACATGGATACATTTGGTGTGTTGGCAAACAGCCTCAACACTGATTTATGTTAATAATCAATAAAAGTGGATGGGGAAGAATTACCCTAGAATGTGGGTGTAACTTGTGTATACCACACTATGCACAAGTTACACCCACATTGCACTCTATGCTTGTATCTACAAATCACATTGTCATTGATATGTCAACATTGCATGTGTGGTTTGTGATGAGTGAAAAGATCATGTCTTCCACTATTGTCTGCTATAATTATTTATTGGAATGCAATACTATTAGTATTCGAGACTTGATAGCCAACAAACAATTGTACTGTAAAGGAAAAATAACAAGGAATATGCTCATTGGTTTGTTTTCTCAGTTGATTGACACCTAGACAGATAAGCAGTATTTTGAAGTCAACCTATCTATAGTTGGGTGAATGCTGCCCATTCAAAATGTTGAATAATATGAACTGATGTGTAATATGAGATAGTTATTACTGTCAACTTCAGTATGAATGAAAAACCTTTTTTTAAGTTTAGAATAAAAGGTAAATAAATACTCGTAAATAATATTATCATTCCAAAATTACTGTTTAATGATATTCTGCAGTATCATGTTCATGCTTTATAATTGAGAATGAGTTGCCATTGATTGCAGGGATTCTGTAGGATTGAAAACTTACATCTATGTTACAATTCCTTTACATACTAATAGTAGATATGCTATTTTTAAAACGATGCCCATGTTCCATTCGAAATGTTTACTGTTATATTATTAGAATAACTCTCTGGTAATTTCATAGATTATGGACATACTTCTAGCATAGCAGGATTTCTGCATTTAAGATCTAACTTGGTTCGGCATGACATGATTCATTTAATTAAGACTGTTTTGGCAGGTTTAGTTACTTTATTTGCAATACCAAGTACTTCCCAAAAAATTTCTTTTATATGGGTCTGATTAATTATGATTATTAACATGTTAAAGATCACATGCCCACTGTTGGGTCACTCCGCAACAGCATTATCATTTACATGTTGGGACTGGGTGATCACCTGTAGGCACTTTTATTGAAATAAAATTCTTGGGGTTAAATAATGTCTACTTCAAATTATTGTACACTAAAGACATTTAAAAAATAATATGTGTAATAAATAATAAAAATAAAAGATGCTGGTCCCTATGTGATAAATAAGATTTTTCAATGGGGTCTTCAATCCTCATCTTAAATACCATACAAACATAGATGTCAACCAATAACAGTTATGTTTATATGCATACATATATTACATATGAAAACCAAATTACATAATCTATAAACTAGAAGTATTAGCCTTACACACAAACTTTGAAATAACTGATTGCTTATTGTAATCACAGAAGGGCACATGGAGAAATTTAATTAGAAAATGTATGACTTTAAAAAGAATAATTAATCTGAAAAATCTAAAGATGAGGCAATTGAAGGTAAAGTATAAAATAAATTTACTTTGTTTTTATTATTTTTTTTTAATTATAATCAATATTATGTAATATATAACTACTTACTTGTTTGAATTAAATGAAGAAAGAATAAAATGTGCCTATTCCTACTATACACACTGTTCTTCCGTGCTATTTTTTCTATTGCTTGTTGGTTTTAAGGTGTAGGCAAAACTTGCATGTTATTCACAGTTTATACATAGCTATTTACATGTTAAATAATTAGTATAAAGTACTTTATAAACTTTAAATTTTTATAAAGAAAAACTCACCTGGTCTAAGTCAATTTGCCGCAATGGCAGAGAAGGCCGGACATTATTCGAATTAATCGAACTCATTCTTGCCTCAGCACTTGTTCATAAATAGGAAACAAAGAAATTGCACTAAAGCCCACTGCAATTCATACAAGTATAAAAATATAACTAGTCACAAAATGGAGATCACAGTTAACTGTTATTTAAAATAACATAATTTGTTTATTTCTTCAACTGGAACGGCACTTCAAGGTTGATAACTGATCTGCACTTGTTAGTTCTGCAAAAAAAAAATTAAATAAGGGCAAAGCTCCAACCGTTGCTAAGATATATTATATCTATAAAGCTAAACTATTTTCATAACATTCTTAATTTCCTAAGTACTTTACAATATAAGGGTCAAAATTGAAAATCTGTTTTTTTTTAAAGTAATTTGTAGTAACATAGCTGAGATTTAAAAAATAATTATATTAATCATATATTAAAAATTGATGAACATTTTGTACACATACTTTACAATTAGTTTATTTTATTATTATTCTGTTTTAATAAACATAAGCATTAATCTATGATTATTTGTGTACAATCAAAGGAAATGTAATGATTTTTTCTAAACCAATCTATGTAACAAGTAAAAATCAAGCTGATTAAACAAAATTATGTGTATTAAAGAGTTTGTATTTTACTTTGAAACATACATTTTTGGAAAAATAAATACTCTTTTTCCAATTTTTTTTTATATTAATTATGTAGGAAGTTTTATTAATTATTTAATTACAAAGTATAAAAGAACAACAAGTTCTTTGCTGATATAATTAAGAATATATGCAACATCAGGTAATATAAATTTAAGATCTTTCTGCTCTTCAAAAGTATTGTATGTATAATATTTATCTTTCATATCATTGACATTTAAAATGAGTTAATTTTCATAAGGTTTTACTTTCTTTAAAATGTTATAGATCCTTACAAAGATGAATAAAATAACTAATATTAATAACAAAGCACCAAAATATTTAATAGTTTAGAAATTTTGTACAAAATAGTCTTCTTTGTTAAAATATTGAACATTTAAATGTTAAGCAACAACAGTAAATTAACGCTAAGATCAAAAAATAAGTGTTATACAAACCTTTTAGTTCTAGAGAAACGGATTGATTGATGTATAACTAATAGTACATAATGAAGGTAAGATTTTCGAAATCGTAGTATAGATTTTCTACCCACAAAAAGTTACTAAATAGCGGCGGGAAATTGTTTGACAATAATAACTAACAAATTTTATCTATCTGTAAAAGTAAAAGTGTAGTGCTTATGACAAAGGAGTCGAGATTTTGCAACCAACAAGGGCAAACGAAAACATGTTTTATCAACTTCCTCAAACATACAAAACATACCTTTGTGTTTGGTTTCTTTGAAGATTTTTTATGGCACTTTATTAGAACGGTATTAGTTTATTTAAATTTAAACAATTGCCCTAAAATAAATCACTGTATTCTGCTTTCTTTCTTTTTAACAACTAGCAGTACTTCACAGTGTACATCAACTGAATTTATCTGTCAAATCGCAGACAAATACGACAAAATAGAAAATACTATGGAATCCGCTTAAAGATCGAAGAAGACGTACAATCGAAATCAGCAAAATTATACTTACGTATCGAGCACCGTTTTACACTGTCATCGACCACATTTCACTTTGGAGATCTAGCACAACACATTAAATAATAAGATTTCTAACACTTTCATACAATGGCAGTTGATATTTTTGTAAAATAAAGATTCATAACTACTAAATGAAATATCAATAGGCCTTGTTTCGAATAACCATTTCACGTACTTCTATCGTCAGATGAAAAAAGAAAATATATACACACATACACATATACAAGCAACACGACGAATGTCTATGGTATTGGTATAGCTCATATTCTCTATAAAATGTTTTGTGTTGCAAGAAATTCTATTTCTGACATAATTTCCTTAAACTTTAGAAATTGTAGGAGGCTTATTAAATACAATAATATGTTTGAGAACAAAATGTAATAGTTATTGAAATATCATCAAATAATTTATAATAATATTTTAATAATTATCTTTTTAATAGTGTTTTTTCTTATGTTTGCAAGGCTAAAAACGTTCCGAAATGTACATCTGAGTAAAGCGCCTTTTTCCAGTATGCTTGCTATTTTACTAAAATTTAATAAGTTTTTTTATTTCTTCATTCAATTGATTAAAATGTTTAATCTATGATTTAATTATCAAGAATACTGCAGCTGCTACAGTTCCTCCGAGAAAATAACATCTAAGCTAAGAAAGCGAAAATACGAAGAGCGCTTTAAAAACCTATAATCAGCTACATGATTGGTTTAAGAATTTGGTCAATTTCTTATGAGAAATACTCCACAGCATAGTAGCCTTTAATTGCGACTCAACTCTGTAGCGCTACAGTGAGTGCTTAGGTAGTATATTTCGGAGTACATATTGCCTCTACTGTGACTGTCATCTGTCAAAAAACGATTGAACCATCTGTTTTTATTTAGGAATATAATTATTTACAATTTATCTCTGGTGGTGACTGAAGACTGTAAACAATCGCTTTGTACATCTTATTGTGATTTTGTTTAATATAACAATTCATCATGTGCTATGTAATAATAACTGGGCGTAGTTTAGCGTGGATGTTATTAAGTTTAGCTGCTTTTATGTTAATTTTGACCGGTATTATGACGCCTAAGTGGCTACTAGGACCACCTGTTGTAACGAATGATAATAACATTACTGGATTTTACGTACCCACTGTTGGGATTTACAACAGGTCATTAGCTTTTTATGATTTCTATCTCCGTTCATTTCATGGTTGAATATGTTTTCACATTGCACAGGGTTTATTCTGTAAATTTATTATATTTTTATTACATTGAGTTTATTATATTTTCAGGTTAAAATTCCATGATTCATGTGGTAAATATCATATGGATAGGTGCATTTGATTATAAATATTATTTTTAATTTAAATAACCTTACTTCAGTGTCATATATGATATTCAAGTATACTTTGTATAAACTTAAATAATGACCCCTATTTTTCAGATGTGTTCGTATGGCTCATGACCGTAATCACTGTGCATCATTCTCTTTTTATGGGCTAGCAACGGATTCAACTGTTTATCCAGCCCCATGGAAAGCAGCTATGTTTTTTTTGTCACTCTGTAAGTAATGCATTGCATGTTTTCAGCATGTTTATAATAAAAAAAAAGTTAGTTTGATTTATGTTAAAATATGCATTTGTGCTATATAAATAAAAACTAAAACTGTTTTGGTTTTCATATATGTGTTACACATAAATATCCATTGTTTACATATCACTGAAATTTGTGCCGAACATAATTCAAGTTGGGTTAAGTATAGGTCACTAAGACACTAAAATTATTTTAAGAATGTGGTAGTTTAAAGTTGGGCTCCCATGTTAATATGCTGGCCAATAGGCTTAGCTCAGCAGTATATGCAGTTAAAAAATCAGGCAATTATCAGATTTAGAAACTATGTGTCTGGTATGCTTTAATTACTTTTATAGTTTAATGTCTTATGGCTTTTGACTGAATGTCTTATGACACTTATGACATTTCTTTAGGGAAATACAGCTGACATAAATACTATCTTTATGCTTAAAAAAAAAGGTATTCACTGAGTTTATAACCTTGGCCCTAAAGCAATTTGAATTTCTTTAAAAATATTGAAACATGTTGGTCACATAATAAAGGTTGCTGCTTTGTGATATCACTGATGATGTCATTTGTAATTTCACTTAGCAGAAACTTTTAATAGCCAGTTATTCTATCATCCAAGAAAGGATATTTTAACTGTATATTACCAATATTAATTGTAAAAGTTTATTTGAATAAATTAAATTTTATTATGACCTATAGTTGTTGTGTCCTATTTTCACTTTATATATTATTGAATAACATTATTGTAGAATATGCAATACACATTAGGCATTTTAGTGATTTTTTACTTTCTATTGGTTATATAATGTTCTCATTGTAGGCAACAATAATGTTATATAACAATTGCAACTGAAAAAACAGTGAAACAGCCCATGCCTAGTACTCATCCATTTTAGATTTTAAGTATTGCTATATAAAATAAACATTATAAAAGAATAGAAAAGATGACTGCCACTTTTATCTAGGTCCAGTCAGAATTCAGTAATCGACAAACTACAGATACTACATGTAAATTGTTTAAGGACAAATGTTTTGGTGATTTTTCCCATAGTTTGGGCCATTAGTAGATAATTATTAAATAAGTAAAGTAATAAACAATGTAAATAAGAATTATAATCCAGTTTGTATTTTTATGTTGTTTGTAATCTAAATATTACCTAAATGTGAAACCTTGTAATTGGCAATAAGTCCTCTATATTGTACTATTTATAAATATATATAATAGCATTCAAGGTTTCTGAAAATATTCAAAATATTGTATGAATAAAAATATCCTGAGTTTACATATAAATCTGTTCCATTTGTTGACACTGTTGTATTGGCTTGAAACAGTGAGGATGGTTCAGTAAATTGATCTTTGTTCTTTTTTTGGTTAAATGAGTAATATCCATCTCAAGGAAAAAATAAGAAATTAGCATGGGTCTTGGCTTGATAGTTAATAACAAAAATAAAAATTAAATTTGACCTGGAAGACGTAATTATATTAGTTTTAATAATTTCAGGTGCTGCGATACAATTCTCGACAGTGTTAGCAGGTGTGTTGGCGTGCTGTGTTCAATCTGTGTTTAAGAAAAGTGTCATATCACTTGCAGGGGCAACTCAGGCCCTAGGAGGTATTGCATATTTTTTAATGTTAATTTTTCTGTAAAAATATTGACTATATGATAATTCTTTTTCAACAATGATGTTCCTTATTTTGAATTATAAATATTTTCTATTTTAATTTAAATCAGTACAATATTTTTGGTTAACCTGCACCTAGCTAACATTAATAACTTTGGCGGTTTTCCCATACATAGATATTTTATATCTAAATCGCAAATGGATATATTTAGTCATTTCGCCCTGAGACTTATTTATAGGTGTGGCTAAAACTTAATAAATAAAATCTTCTGAAAGATATTGTAGATACATTTTTTATTAAAGATTTTAAACAATCTCTCTCTCTCTGCGGTTGCTGAAGATCATGGTCCTGGTGTCATTGCAGCCTTAGTTGCGTAAATTTCTTCCAATCGATCCTGTTTCTGGCCATTTTGGCGGTGGTGTAAAATTGTTTTTTTTTTTTGGGATTCTATCACTTGGTCTGACCATTTCTTCGGTGCACGGCCTTGTGGTCTCTTGCCTTCAGTGTTACCTGTGATGACAAGTTTCTCTAGGCTGTCCTCGCTTTTCCTCATAATATGCCCGAGAAAAGAAAGCACGCGCTGGCTCCATAAAGAGAGTCTAGTTGTTACTTGGAGTTGGGAAAGAATAGAAACGTTTATGCGTTTCGCGGTCCGCGGTATCCTTAGCATACGCCTCCAGCCCCACATTTCGAACACATCTATTCTATTCCTTTATCTGGCTTTAATTGTCCAAGTTTCTACTCCAAACATGAAAATTGGAAAAATCAGTTCACGAACTCGACGACTCTTGGTTTTAAATGATATGCCCCTGTTTTTCCATATTCTCGTCAGCCGAGTCTTAGCATTTTTTGCCATCGCAATGCGCCTCTTGATTTTCGGTACACAACTTCCATCGTCACAGATTTGAGAGCCCAGGTAAGTGTATTCGCTTACGACGTTTTAAACAATAAAGCACCAGAAATTGAAAAAGCCATTTAGGTCTGCTAGTATAACGTAAATTAATTAATAATTGAATAATAATGAAGTAAATTGTCACACATGTGAAACATTTGTCTTTAAAGGTGCAACATATTGGATACTTACTCAATCCAGCTGATGAATTACTTTACACCGCCATCTGTTAGAATCTTATAGAAGTTATAGATAATTATAACTCTTTTTCTGATAATAAACAAAAAATGTTGCTAGTATAAATTCAGATATAAATTATACTATCCCTCAAGTTGAATCAAAGTGTACGAAATTGATTGAAATTGGTTCAGTAGTTTAGGAATTCATCACGGACAACAATGTGACACAAAGTTTTATATATTAAGATAATAGAAAATTATTTTAATAAGATTTAATACTAAGATACAAATAAAATGCTTTTTTCAGCTATCAAATTTTAATGAGCTATTCATAATTATAAGAGTCATATGTCTATTATATTTTTTTTAACGCGAGGAATGTCTATTCATTTCGCCGTCCGTGCTGCGGGGGCAGCAGGAAGAGCTTCGTGTGGGGACCTCAGCCAAATGTCAAACTACCCACTAAACCCCGCAGTTTTCTTCCTTTGCCTGACCGGGTCGTAGTTTCTACGTTAGTTTATCCACGGCCCGGCTAGGGAAGCCCCTTTGGGCTCGACCCGTATGTGGAGGGGCTAGAAATTAAACCCCTCCCTTCATTCTATGATGCACCCCTCGGAACAGCATGGGGATGGGGGCATCCTCCACATTCGGTGCGGCAGATCCCTCGACATGCGCGTGGTCTTTGCGTTGCGTTTCCCCTGCCCTGTTTGAGTAAGCGTTTCGCCTGCCCGCTCTCGCAGGGCCTCTTTCTTGGCCGTCATCACCTCGTGTGCAAACGAGGCGATGGCGGTCAAACTGTGCTCGCTGCCAGCCCTCGATCAGATGACGGCCGGCAGCGACAGGTCCCGCCCAACTGCCCAACGAGCGTGGCGCGTTGGGCAGTTGGGCGGGACGCGCAGTAGTCACCCGGAATCTGACTCAATCCCCACAACCTCCGTAACGGCCGAAACAGCCGTGCCCTCTGAGAAGCTGCGTAAGGAAGTAAGTCTGTTCCCGATGTCTCTCCTCTACCCACTGGTGCAAGACGGGGCGGATGGTCTCGAAGAGCCTTTTGCTCTCTAAAGCGTCCGCCAACCGTTTCTCCCATCACTGGAAGTGATCGTCGCGACCCTCTTTCCTCCAGCCAACTTCCGGTACGTCCAGAACTGGTCCCAGGGCAATAATAGCAGCGACCCAACATATATAATAATGTAACAATAAGTAAATAAAATATTTATTGTTACATAAACATAATTATTATAGACTTTTTCTGGATAATGCAATATTTGTTCGTCTAGACGATGCAATAATTTTTGTAATTTCTTTACATTTGAGAATGTTTTCAAGTCTAGAAGTATATCGTATTTATACAACTTGCTCTGTTTGCAATGCCATTGTCGATATTGTGAAAGCAAGCGTTGGACATTATGTGAAATAATTTCGAGAGAAGAAACATTTACTTTAAGAGCGAGCATTTGGTTCGAAGAGTTTGTAATTCATTAAAAGTGTGTATGAAATGAAATTTTGGCATGGCAGCTACTGGTAATTGGTACTATTTCTACGACGTCCATGGGATCTGTAATCGAAAACGAGTGAAAACATGAATATGTTTTTTTCAATGCTATGGCTATATTGTATGCTATGGCTTGTATTACAAAGGCTTTTTACAAACAACATTCACATGCACAAACACCCAAATTCGAAACAATTACTTATAAGCTAAACAAATAATTGTTTCGTGTTGGAATCGAACCCACGACCCGCGAGGCTGAAGCCAACGGCTTAGAACTGCGCCAACCGGCCATGATAAATGGTTATCAACTAATTTCTAGTAATAGTAGTTTTTTTTCTGGGAAGGAAGACAAACGAGCAATACAGAACGTGGAAACCGAACCTGGAGCTTCAGATCCAGGTTCGGAGTACTGACGTTACTACAGCCACCGGCAAATCCACAAGCGGAGCGATTCTTATCTATTTGCGTATTGCTTTGTGAACAAAATTCCAGAATATTTTACAAATTCTAGCCATCGATTAATATCGAGTTATTATCGGATGTTTACTGCGGTAGGCCACGATAATAAATAATAGTTCACTTAGAAAGAATCAAGTACTTTTTTATGGAAAGGTAGACAAACGAGCAAACGGTTCACCTGATGTTAAGTGATCCCGTCGCCCATGGACACACGAAACATCCGGACAGTTGCGAGTGCGTTGTTAACCTGAAAAAATTGATAAAATAGGTTTATTGGATAGGATGGGGTCGGGTTTAAAGATTTGGAGCAGATAGGAGTGGGAAAAGAAAAGGGTAGACATGGCCACCCTTCATCCTCAAAAGTGGTCTATACTTTATTTTAAGCCGACTTTATAAATTAATCTAGGTTCGAATAAACGGAATACACTCTCGCGGTATTCTACGAAATTTATCATCCCTTTGATTGAAACTACATTAAGTCGTAAAACTACTAGTAAATTGCAAAATATTTGCAGAATCTAAATATATTCCATCAATACCTTATAACATTTCCTGTTCATATCAAAGCCTTTGTTCCATTTTCATAGCCTAAGGACTTATGGTTATTTAACTTCTCAGTATTTTTTATTGAACCATACTATGCGCACTTCTTTAACGTGCTAGACATTATGTTAACCATGGTTTTGATGTTTCTGTGTAGCCTGAGGGATATGACGTTAACTTCTAACGTTAAAACAAATTGTTTAAGATTTATTTCAACTCTCGATAGACTCTAGGTTGTGAAGCAGAATATGTTACATATTAATTTGCAAACCAGCTAACTCCGCTTTCGTCAAAAACGGTAAGTTCGCAAAGACGTGATTTGTAACAATTTAGAATCTAATGTTATCACAATTCTTTAAATAAATATAACGATTATGGTTCCCGTGACAAAATTACTCAAATGGAGTGTGAATTAAGGTATCGATATAGCTCTTGCTGCATTTCTAAGGCTGTTTAATCGGTTAAATACCACCCTCCTATACATAAAGCCAGTATTAAGTATTCTTGACCTTTCGTTCTAAATCTCAATTGTTCCCAGACACCTCTTATCTAAAGACCTATACTATCGAGTAGTCAAGGCTGGCAATGAACATGCAACTCTTTGGACGTTATGGATGTTCGTAGGCAACATTTTCATACACCAGATGAGCCGCCAGCGTCCGTCCGACCGTCTCGTTTTCCAATCAATCTCAACGAAAAAAAAGTACGATAATATAAATAGTTACCAAGCTTTACAACTCTTTCCTTTTTTTAGGTTTGTTTGGTGTGCTTGGTCTCCTACTGTACCCTTGGGGATGGGGTGCACCAAGAGTGAAGAGGCTTTGCGGTGAAAATTCTGAACCTTACATTCCAGGAGACTGTTCACTTGGTAATTATATTACATGTAATATTAACATAAATAAGTAAATACTGAATCCGACTGTGTGAGAAATATTATTAATCTTTTACGTTGAATATATTGATTGGATGGATTTGATAATTGGTGAGTTACCTACGATATTAAAGTAGCGCACTCGGTACTCGATTGTTATCATATTTATGTAATAAAATTATAGGCATAGTTTTCGACCAAAATTTCAAATAAACGGGTAATGTATGCAGTTGGCGCAGTTCATTGAAAACGACGGCTCGCGCTGTGTCCGCTAGGGCGCATATGGCTTTTGTAAATAATCACTCAACTTTCGATTACGTTTACTCAGTGACTATTTACTTTTAATATTATATTTATACTTTATATACAGGATGTAAGGAGACCGCTTCCGAAGCCGAAGCATTGATTATATACTTCCTAAGTAATACCTAGTTCTAGTATAAGTTGTCTCGTTTCAAATGATTTTTAAAACTTCGTGTTTAATCAGCGCGCAAAATATAACATAGATAAAAATACTCGAACACGTCAACCGCTAGGGGTCATAGGGACCGCGTACATACACAAACCCAACAGACCGCCACATATCGCAAGTGTGTTTTCTTAACATTCCAACTTTATTCAAAAGCTGGATAAGTTATGGGGCAGAGCATCATGTTAGTT
>JAOCPS010000011.1:1785842-1801158 GCA_025505425.1 Graphium colonna
GTCTTCAAATTTGTGTTAAATTTTTTTTGGTCAAATTTTATGCATTGTGGTTTACACCTGTAATTGAGATGACACTTTCCTTTATATAACTTGTTTATGTTTCTATTTGTGTATACTTAGTGTTTATATCTCGTTGGTGTAACTTATAAATAAATAAATAAATAAATAAAACACAGGTTGTTGACAGTCACATTACAGGTTATTTGACATAATTCATTAAAATTAACATTTTTTAACCTAATAATGTAACAGTTTAAATACGAGGCAAAGGCGAATCAAAATAACAGATACAAAAACGAGTTACGAAATAGCGCGTTACACCGTTCATAAACGGTTTCGCTTACTAATAAAGCGACGGCGATGTCTAGATACGGCCCGTTGCTGACGTCTGAACAAACATACACCCGCTAAAGAAACGTTAAAACTGCTGTGGAAACTGCTATTTTGTAACTACATCCAGCTATCCCGGCCTTGCGTTGCCCAATAGCGATATTATAACTATATTTCTTTCAGACTCCGAATCGGTATTGGGAAATGGTCGATTAGGGTACAGTCGTTCTCAAATTGCGATTGTCAACTAAACTAAAACTATCGTATTTAAAATTTTTCATAACATATTGTAGCATGTTATGAAAATGTCCAATGCCCTGTTTTTTTATTTTTTAAACAAAAAAACAAATTTTATTTCCACAGAAAATTACAAAAACCGACTTTAAACGCCTTAAAAGTGTATTTTCGATACATATCTCCTATTTCAAAAATAAAATACTAAACCTATTTTTATGAAAATTTTGTGGGACCGTTGTGGGAGTATCATATAAAACATGGATTTTTAAAATGAGTTCATAAGTGGCGGAAATATGTGCGAACATTCCTAAATCGTGTAATTTTGATTTGAAAAAGAAACTTCTGAACTGATTTTAGGAGACTATTTTAAATGATACCCTATCAGATAAAAAATAAATTTTAAAATTAGTTCAAAATGACTGCGCAAACATACATAGAATAAATTTTGTTATTTTAATTTAAAAAACAAACCACTGGATCGACTTTTGAAGTTATAATTACGGTTAATTATATATTATATTTTAGAAATTAAAAGTAAAATAGCCTATGAATACTATAAATATGATATAATTTGAATATACTGAGCAGAGTGTAATCGAGTTGCTTTAGATATTTATAAAAATGAAATAACAAACATGTTCAAATGACTGTACACCGTATAATACAGTTGCATTCAAAGGCGCCGAGATATTTATTCTGACAAAAGCAATGGAGACGTAACAACTGACAGATTAATCTGTGTATTTGCTGAATAGGGAGTACATTATGTATGTATGTAATCTGTAATATTCTCTAAAAGCTAATGACAGCTTATTTGTAAAAAAGCAAATATAGATTAATTAATTATAAATGAAAGTTACTTGTACGAATGCAACAAACATTCATATGATTGGATTGCATATCAAGAAAAACAATATTATTAAAAATAAATATTGTTTTACCACTGAGTAAATATCATCTAAAGTTAAAAAAATTATCACGCACTGCCCATTACAAAGTCGGCATATAATAAAATATGCACGACTTTCTGCAATTCCGTCCCTGTTTTTTCCCACTCCTTACCTCTCGAAATCTTGAATATGTTCCCAACCCTTCCTGTCCAGTAAACCTGTTCTATCCAACATCCCAGCTTGACAACGCACACGCAACGCCTCGGTGTTGTGTGTGTCCGTGGGCGACGGGATTATTTAACATCAGATGCTCGTTTGTCATCTTTATCATAATAAAAAAAAATATTCAAAAATGTGAATCTGAATAATATAATAATGAAACCAACCAATGCCTGTCCGGATTTTTCTGGTTTTGGAAGAGTTTATGAACTCTCATAGCTATGAACTACATAATTAGTTGTTTTTCTCTTCATAATGTAAGCTTTCTACGAAACTTTTTATTTTCTGCTAAGATCCTGTTTGTAAAGCCGAAATTCTATAAATGCTAATTGCGATAGAGCATGAATGCCTCCGTGCTCTACTGGTATACGCCCTAACTTTACAAACCATACGTCGTGGGTTTAAGTCCCGCGAGTAGACAATAACTTTGTGTTTTTGTTTTATAGTGGGGCTAATCTATTAGGGCTTGTAAAATCAATCATACGTCGGACAAGCATGTAAGGAATCAATCCCAGTTAAAAAATAAATAATTTTAATAATGATTATGTGAATTTCATCATTAGTGACACCTATTTTTTTTTCAATATATTTTATTTTTCTCGACTCCTAAGAGGTGTACCAATATGATACTTATACTAACTTAACGTTAAGTTAAAACTACAGCGTATTAATTGTAAAAATCATATCTCATCATTAATTTAACGTTAGTTTCTGATTAATGTGCATACAAATATACACAGATAGTCAGAAATGTGAAGCGTAAACGTAGTCTGTCATTATCATAAATAAAAAAAAATCACTGAAGATCTTTTATAAACTTTAGTTGTTTCTTTACCAAACTTTATTTTCGGTAATATTGCAAAATGGTTGCATACGCGAATTTCAATGTAAAAAAAATTACGGTTCTCTATCGATTAAAATTTATTGCTTATGCAGCCAATATGCATTATTACCTTATTTTCTATCTAATATTCCGAAATTTCACTCAGAATCTCTACGAAATCAAATGTTTTATAATAAAATAACTTCAAGGTACTTTTCTGTATTAGTAATGCACACATTCACGCAAACATACCTTAAATATCTTTTTTCTTACTAAACATCTCATCCGTCATGTCATACTGCGGTCGAATGTCAACAAAAAAGTTTGGTTATACAAACTCGCGCGCAAACTCTAACACAAGTACAGATTAAGCAAACATTTATAGAGAAAAAACGCGCGGGCGTTATGGCCAATAATATTTTTTTCTCGGACACATGGCACAGGCGCGTCGTGTATGCATCCAAAGGTAAACATGTAGGGCCGACAAGCGACGTTTCTCTGCTAATCTCGACTTTTGTTTGAACTTTTTTACTTTTTTATTCGTGTGTGCATATGTGGCGGTGCAACTACTGATGCACATGTGCTACGCATCTACGGTTAACATTTAATATGTCGGTTTTGGGGTTCGTTTTGACAAGGAAATAAAAAAGCATAAATAAAATAGAATATTGATTATGATTGTGATGGAATTGGTTTGTTTTGCGTATTGTATTTGTATTTGTATCCAGTAATGTTATAATGAAAAAAAATATGTATTCAAATAAATTGTGCAAGACTCATTTGAGATAAAAATATGCCCGCGTAGAAACTCCCCTCTAAATCCTTTTACCTATAATGAAAGTATTGATTTTATTTTTGTTTTTCTGTTTTTTGGAAACTTATCTCAGAAGTTCTGTCAAATTAAATGTTATATATCGTCTGAAGTTATTTTAACATAAACATACTCGGAACCATTAGTATACTTGACAAAAAATATAGATAAATTACCGAAAAAATAGATAAATTTATCGAGCTGTTTCTGAGTTTTAGCGAGGCTAACGAATTGCTACTAATTTTTTAACCGTCTTTAAAAAAAGAAGGAAGGTTCTCAATTCGAATGTTTATTTTTTCTTATGTACGTTTGCGCATATCTCCGCCTATTATGAACCAAATTTAAAAATCCTTTCTTCTCCTTATAGGGATATATATCTTCTGAAATGGTTTCATAAAACTTTCAGGAAATTTGGTTTAGTAGTTTTTCTTTTAAATCAAAATAATAAAATAATTTTATGTACCTATATTATCGCTTATCTTTGTCATTCATGAACCATTTTAAAAAAATCTTTATATGTTAGCATATTTTGTAGATAGACCCATAAAATTAAAAAAAAAACAGTTAATATTTTGTTTTTCAAATAAAAATAACAAAATTTTAGAATGTTCGCACATATCTCCGCAATTTATGAACTGATTTGAATAAGTATTTGATTATCTAATAAGGTACACTTTTACAATGGTCCCATTTTTTTATCGGATTAGTAGTTTGTTTTTAAATTCAAAATAACGTAGAAAGAATCATTCGGAATTACAATTTAAGGCGTTTGAACTCTGTTTTTGTCTGTGAAAATAAACTTGTAAACATACAGCTTAGCTCAGAAAAAAATTAAGGAATAATTTAAAAAGTCAACTTTTTACTACAATATGTTATCTAACAAGTTGCATTTTACAACCTATTCTCAGCCCTTATGCGGCTTTACAAAGCAGTTTAAAACATTTACTGCGATATTAGCATCTTGGTGATGATCGGAAGACAATTACCTGTAGACAATCATCGGAAAACGAACAATAAACTTTAATCGTTCATAAACCGTCGTACAAAAAATTTTAATATTTCCTAGCGATTTGTAATAAAATAAAACTGACCGAAACTGAATTGTAGCTTGTGAAATAGTGGCTAGTGGAAACTTCGATGCCTATAAGCGAGTTCAAATGCCAGTAGTTTTCAAAGATGAAAGATTGTCCCACTGCTTTGTGTAATTTGGAAAGTAACACTTTCATTACTGTAGCACCGGAGATCGAACTCAGGTTCGCCTCAAGCACTCTGAGTTAAAGACGAGCATCTGGTCTCTGAGCTACCACAACAAATTGCTACAGACTTTCCCAAAGTATTTATAGAAGATGCATAGTGGTCGAATATGTAAATGTCACGCAAGTGACTTAATAAGCCCGATGAAAACATAACAGCACGTGCTATATTAGTCTTCCTTGCCAGAAATAGTTACCGTAGCATTTACCTTTGCAACGGATGTAATGGTTTAACCGGTGACCTCACCAACTACTATCGCGCGACGTATTAGGGTCTTCGAACCCTGAAATAGCTTAAAAACTCACATTTGCATTAAAAATATGAGTTGGGACTAGAGTAGCCCCAGAATTAATTTGACATAAAATAACATTTAAATATCAAGTAGTACACACCTTAATTTTTCTTCTACTGGTTCCTCTCCAATCACTGAACACTTTACGCCGATCCACTCTCGAACATTCCGAAGCCAGGATTTTCGTCGACGACCTACTCCACGTTTTCCCGCAATCTTGTCCATCATTCATAACACTATAAAAAGTCGTTTTTAAAATGTTTCAGAAAACCAGATTTGATTTTTAAATAAATCAGTAACAGACATTCTCGCAAACTTTCTCATTTTTAATATTTTTAAACAACATGGGAAACGAAAGCTCAGCAACGGGGCCAAGAATGGCCCAAAATTGGGCCAAAAATGTATAAAATTTAAGTGCACAGATAAAATTATTAACGCCTTCGGCTGAGTAATCAAAATACAATTATTCATGGAACACGACTGCAATATAAGCAACAAAAGAACATCCGCAGCAGGCATCTGCCTGCTACGCAATCGACTTCCGCCCAAACAGGTGTTACCAGTATTTTATTAATTATCGCAAAAAAATACCCACCGCGGGTGTTGCCTGACTACTATAAAGTTTTGGGATGTTTTTGGTAACGTATAACGGTCTATAATTATTTGTAAATTGTGTTTTGTTAGTGGTTGACAAGCGTCACTACACAGGAAGGAAATATAAAAATATTGTAACGCTGACACGATGGTGTTATTCTTAAAAAAGGAAAACGTCTAAGCCACTATTATTCAAGTAACTACTAATCCTTTCTTCGAATGTTTTTTACCCTCAATATAGCTTTAGTAAAAACATGATTAATCAAGAGCTGGAGCACGTAGAAATGGCCAATAGAGTTGAGTTTATAAATCGTGGCCGAGGAGAAATTTACACCTCATTTATCATTTATTGAACTATTTATATTATCTGCACTAACACTTACGTAACGAAATACGCCATTAATAATAATACCTTATAAAACAGGTAACGTAAACACGTATTATAAACATGTGAAATTACCCAGACACTTCCCACTATGGCCTAAATTCTATTTTAGCCGCAACACGTCTGTATAATTAGAAGTTCAAATCTAACGCGCGGAAGTGCAAACATCGCGGCTTTAACACCAAAACTGGTTAATCGTCTCTATGCAACGAACGTTACGTTTTTGTTTATGGTTGTCTTTAACAACTACGTTATTTCATATGCTCTAAAAGAATGCGTCTTCCAAATGAGTTGGTTTATTTTCTATAGTTAAATAGTAAGTTTAACTCAAATGTATAGTATATGCGCAATTTAAAATAGATATTCCAATAGAAATAAACAACTAATAATGAAGATATTTAAGCGACCGTAAATTTACTATTGTTTTAACTTCGAAAAGCTTAGACAATCGGCGTTATATATGCTGTACAAAATTTTTAAATCAAAACGATGTAGTGTGTACATATGAATGTCATATTGTTGTAGGTATATCACATTTAAAAAGTGCTTACTGCTGAAATTCAGTAGCGGTAATTCAAGTAAAAAAACTAACTGTCCGAAACATAGCCCACAAGTACGTACACAATATCAGGCGTACTTTCTATCCCTTTTCTTGCTCAGCCCGCTTAGAGGGATGTATCCATTCGAAAAGTAGTCTTGACTGAATTTTGGTCACGGTGGCCAATCTACTAAGAGATCAGCCAACTGCGCAGAACATATTAATGCACCTGTGTCCTACAAGAGCGGGGACAAATCGGGCGCAGGACCAACTTTTTACAAGACCGGCGCATGGATCATCTTTCTTTTCAAGCAATCGGGTGATCAGGCCGCATTGCCCTAATCCAACCAAGAAACGACAACATAAAGTTATTGTTCTCCCACGGGTTTCAAAGTCATAACCTCCGGTTTACAGAGCTAGGGCCCATACCTAGAGGCTACGGAGTTGCAGGAGGCAGAGGCGTATCCGTTTAGCATAGCAAGGTACAACTCCGAATTTATATAAATTATACTGACGCCTTACCAATTTATATTATCGCAGCGAGCTTCGAGCGTTTCGAGTATAAATCTCCCATTAGTCCATCTTTACTAGAATTGCATCACAGGATAAAACGTGGTTTCTAACCGACTTCAACAAAAAGGAAGAGGTTATATGTTCAATTGTATGTATCTATTTTTTTACTGACTTCGAAGAAAGAGGAAGGTTCTCAATTCTAATGTTTGTTTTTTAATGTACGTTCGCGCATATCATCGTCACTTTTGAACCAATTTTAAAATTTCTTTCTTTATTCTATAGAAATAGCTCCATAAATTTTTTGGGAAAATCGGTTGAATAGTTTTTTGTTAATTTGAATCAAAATAACAAATTAATTTTATATATTTTTGCGTGTATCTCCGTCATTTATAAACCAATTTCAAAAACTCTTTTTTTGTATGATAGAGCATTATTTGTAGATAGTCTTATAAAATTTTCAAAAAAATCGGTTCATTACTTTGTTTTTTTTAAATATAAGTAACAAAATTTAGGAATGTTCTCACATCAACGCAAGATATGAACTGATTGAAAATATTTTTTTATCTGATAGAGTACACTACCACAATGGACCTACAATATTTTTATAAAATCGGATAGTTAGTAGTTAGTTTTAAAAATGAAAATAACGGAGAAGATATGTTTCGAAAGTACACTTTTGAGACGTTTAAAGTTGGTAATTTTCTGAGAAAATAAAATTGTTATGTATGTTACATGTTGATTATGAATACGATTTCAAAATTCTCACTGTACATCAAGACACCAGAGGCTTATATGTTACGACTACCATTACCGCTTTGGTACTGGTCTTACAATATTACAAGGTTCATAACTAAAGACGTAAAGAAGAGTATTCCTTCATTAATACTAATCCAAAAATGACCTTTTTATCTTTTACACTCTCGTTATAAATCTACCACGATTAACGTTGTGGGTTGGGACCCGTCAAGGATTTAAGTGCGCTCCATCGCCACACACGAAGATTTAAAAAAAATTATCTAGTGATGGGATGTTATGTGACCAATGTGTCAGTTGTTTATGGATTTGAAAGAAAAATCTCAAGTCTACAGAAGCATATACAATACTTTGTTACACTTGGAAAATTGTATTTAATGCAAATTTATTAAGTTTTAATAGTTAATTATACCTGGCTATACGAATATAACCTGAATTTAGTTATTAATTGATTTTTTCCCTTTTCTCATTAAGTAGTTATTCAATGTTGTTCTTTATCTTGTTCAGATATCATATTATTGAATAAATAAATTGTGTAGGAAAGCATTTTTTAAGTAGAAAATTTGTAGGTTACTATTTAAATAATTATCTTAATGTCATAAACCACATAAAATATGTTACCTATTTGAAATTTAAGTGTAGTTTTTTGTTACTTGTGTGATTCTGCGTAAAACATTATATATTTATTTAATTCAATGAATTTAAAAACCCGAGAAAAATTTAACGAAATAAAAAACAATTGATTGAATAATATCCATCAACAGATTTCTGAATTAAAATATAGCAGCAGAATCAACTTGAACCCCAAAACCAATCCTAAAAATTTAAACAGTTCCCTGGTGGAAATATTCTTCTAAAATAACTAAGTAAACATAAGTCTTGAAAAGTGTTAATAACTCTTCAAAAAACTTAATAAGTCTCATATTCTCTGAAAATTGGGATTTTCTTTAAAGAGTTTTTCAGAGATAATAAAACTTAATCAGAGTTTTTAAGACTTTTTATTTATTTTAGAAATTATTTCCACCAGGATTTAGCGTTCGCAAAACAAATATGGAGGTACAACCCTAAATATGAAAATGTGTGGTCGTGCCATGTCATCATGTTCCTTTGTCTATGCATCTAGGTGGCGTGTTTCTTGTCCTCCAAAAGCGCGGGAAGACAATAATAATTATGAAGTATATTGTTAATAAAAGAGTTTGATAGAGAGTTTCGTCAAGCTCCAGTTTCATTCTACACATTTACAATAACTAAATAAAAAATCATAAGCTAAATAATGATAATATAATTTGATGCTAGCACTATATATACAGAATGACTGGTGAATCACCTTCAATACTTTATGACGTTATATGTGGGATTAATAATAAAAATATTATCAAAAATAAATATTGCTAAGTAAATATAATCTAAAGTTAAAAAATTAATTACGTAATTCATGCTCATCCTAGCATAGCCTGGCCGGATTGAGACGGTAGGCGGAGGGTCTACAGCCTCACGCGTACCAGCTCATCAAGGCCGCCACACATCATCGTCACTTGCCAAAACTATACCCCAAATTTTATTACACATCGTAGGTGACTCATCAATCATCCTGTATATTATATATAGACCAATAGTTAAATAATGATAAAGCAATTTGATGACTGGTTGGCGCAGTAGTTCAGACGTTAGCTGCGGCGACGCAATTTGTGGGTTGAATTCTCACCTGGGACAAATACTTTCATGAACTCTGGGTGTGATTTGAAAAATTAACAAAATGCAACCACCATAGTCTTTGACTTCTTTGACCGTTTCGACAATCAATGGTAATTATTTTTTTTTTTGAAACTCGAAATTCTGGATGTACAGTCTACATGTTCTTTTAAATATATCCACAATTTATACTTTTCCGATAAGATACACATAAAGTTGCTTCCCTCTTGACTATCAGATTATTCTATTTTTTAAGTATATAAGCTTTTACATACCCCGTCTATGTGCATATGACATAGCAGAAAATCACAAACGTTCCTGCGTGTTTTCAATTGTTAATTATTCAATTCTTCATTAATCAATTTTAAACAATTAAATTCAAGTAAATGTAATTTTAAGCCTCGCCAAGTTTTCATTTCCCAATGAATCTTATTGCCGACGGTCATCTCCGTGAAACAATTTCTATAAATCCAATTACACTGCAAGCTCGCGTATAAAATAAATTTCATTCTCCACCTAATAATTCGTGGCGAAATGACTTTCACCCAAGGGTGTTGGGTTACTGCGTAGTAATTCTGAAACATCCAACAACTCCTAGTTAACGATATAAGACCTATCTAAAAACAGTTCACAGCATTATTGGCGAGCATAGGGTTTCCGACTATTGTTTAAATAGCATCAATATTTTTTATTATTTTATTCTTTATGTGCTGAGGCTCACTAGTTATGTGGGTTAAATTTTTTTCTTTATTTTTTTTAGGTACACAATAATGCTTATAATCAATTACATAATTGCAAGTTAGTGCATTAAGTGCAAGAAACTAGGTTATGAACTAACTTATAACCAACAATAAAGATATAAACCTGTGCTTCAGGTTTATATCTTTATTGTTGGTAATAACAATGACGAAAAAAGTGATAAAGTGCAGATTTAATGTTTAATAATTACTAATGGTTGTATTATGCTTATATATAGTTATAATCCCCAATGAAAAATTATGGGAAGAGAACAAATTGACGTAGTTATTGCAATATTCTTAATACATCCTTCCTGAAGACTACATATTTAGAATTGAAGATGTCTAGATCACTCGATAAGCTATTGTAAAGATTTCTCATTTTAACAAAAGAGTTATAGTAGGAAGTATTGTTTTTATAGGTACGAAGCGGAAAAGGTTTAGGAAGGATATTCAGGTACATACTTTTCTTGGTACTATGAATTCTTGTAAAATTTGAATCCTACAAACTCCTACAAAAAGTATAAAACATCCTTCAACTTCTTTTTAGCCTTATTCCCAAATTATTTGGGGTCGGCTTTTAATCCAACCGAATATCACCTGAATATCAGTTTTTACCCGAGCGACTGGCATGCGACCTCCGCAATCCAAAGGGATAAACTGTGTATATGAATTACTTGTCAGATTATTTGAAGGCACTGACATCCTTTAACGACAACCAAAATTGTTCGTAACAACCGGGGCCGACTTTTTACATGCCCATTCGACGCATAGATCATCTTCCTTTTCGGGCAATCCGGTGATCAGCCCGCATTGCCCTAAACCAACCAAGAAACAGCAACACAAAGTTGTTGTTCCCTCGCGGGATTCGAACCCACGACCTCCGGTTTGTAAAGCAAGCGCCTAAGCCACTAGGTCACGGAGGCGGTCTATAAAACATCCTTCAACGACACGCTTTAATTATGTATAATTCATATGTACGTGTGTACCTATGTCACTGTACTCCTAAACGGTTAGGCCGATTTTAATGAAATTTTGTGAGAGTATTTTTGCACCTTGGATAGTTCAGAATAATTGAGTCCGATAGGTGGCGCTGTTATCAGTCGCCAATTTCATAACTATATATTTTTTTATGGAAAGAAGGACAAACGAGCAGACGGTTCACCTGATGTTAAGCGATCGCGTCGCCCAGAGACATGCACAACATCTGGAAAGTCGCGAGTGCGTTGTCGACCTGGGAGATTGGAAAGAATAGGTTAATTGGACAAGATGAGGTCGGGATTAGGGGCTTAGAGAGGAATGAATTGGGAAAAGAAAAGACTAGGAATGGCCATGCAACCTCCCAAAAGTGATGCATACTTTATTATATGCAGACTCTATAAAGTTTCTTTTACAAAAAGTTGGCAAGCCTAGGCGCGGTGTAGGGTTTCGTTCGCTCAATCGGTCATTGTTTCGTACAACGATTTGCGTAATTCGCAACGAAAGCAACATGGCGCCTTCCCATTATGTAAACTCGAGACGGCTATTGTGCGACGTTTTATTTTCCTATTTGTCACCATAGCGCTTGCGGTATTGATCGTAAAACTGTAATTCCCCGTTGTGTGGTTAATTTACTATTGTTTTGTCACGAGACTTAAAGAATTAGTTAAAATTTGTCTCAAATATTAGTTTCATATGCTTTATCGTAAAATTATATTAATATGTGCAGCGAAAATTTTTAGTCTTTTTACGAAAAAGTGCAGAAAACTATTGTTTTTATATGACATGCATTAGACATACATTACATTATTAAAAAATAATTACCTGCAATCCATGCCGATTTTACATGTGTCTTTGTCATGCATAACATACAAACAGCTGGGTAAGAACCTTCTCTAGACAGAGGGTATTGGGCATAGTCCACCACGCGGCCCAAGTGCGGATTGGCAGACTTCACATATCCTAGAAATATTATTTTTTAGACATGCAGGTCTCTTCACGAAGTTGTCCTTCACTGCAGAGTCCGTGGTAAGTCTTATAAGCACTTAAAATTGCAATTAGAAAATTGTCAATTTTATTGGTGCCGGATCGATCTCAGGTTCGCCTGGAGTATACAGAAATAAAGGCGAGCGCCCGGACATTGAGCTATCACAGCTCTCACCTAGGCTGGACGTTAAAGTATCAGTTTATATTACAACAAGAAATCGAGGGGACTCGTACAGTAAGAAAATTCTAGAAGATGATCACTGTTGTAATTGCGTCGTAGCCTACTTTAATTATTTCTGGACTAGTTAGTTCAGCAGATGTACAAAAAGGTGACCTATAAAGTAGTATCATATTTTTCAGGAAGAGCGTCCATTGGTCATCGACCTATGCACAAAGCCAGGATGAAATAACATATACCTTGGTTTTAGGAGTAGCCGGTTGGCCATTTATACCCTTTTGCCCTTTGCTTTTCGTTGTTTTCCTTTCAAAATCATTAATATTCCAATATCATCCTATTTTATCATGTATTCTATGAAATATCCCAACTTACACGTAACTCTTCGGATGTTGTGGGTGTCCATAGGCGATGACTTCATTTAACACTATAATAGCCGTCTGCTAGTTTGACTATGCCAACTGTTTTCTCCATAAAAACACCTCTGTCAATCTTGGTAAAGGTGCAGTAAACATTTAGTTTTTAAAACGCAAAAAAATCATTTTCTACAGACGTATTTTTATTCTATAAATCTAGGGATTTTTGTAACCTGTTCAAAGTACACGTGATGAGTTGCTGTTTCATTACCAATTCCAAGAGATGATCGCCTCATCTTTTGTTACTCCTATGTTATTGAGTCCATGGGTGACAGCGTTCGGTTATCATCGGATTACCGAACTCCATCGGAACATATCGGATTATCCTCCTCTCCGCTTAGAGCTAAACACACATTAATTTTGAAATACCATATGAGCTTAAAATATGTTTCGATATTTTATTGATGCTTTCATAAAAAAGTCAAAGCATCGTAGTATATTCGTTAATGTAGTATCACTATCACACAGAAGACACATTTTTTGTATGTTTTACTAATTGCAGTTACATTGTTTGAGTTTCGTTATAAATAGAGCTTCCTGTAATATAAATAACCCTTAAGAGGGGTTATATTAGAGTAAGCTCTATTTCTACATCAATATTGTCTGTCAGTGTCATTGTGATAATTTGTAATTGCTGTTTTTTATGTAATGTGTTGTACAGATTTATCTGTCTGTTTCTTTTTTTTTGGTTATACTTCATTTTTTTTTACTATTAGTCAATTCACAACATTATGAACAAAAACAATAATATTATTTGCAATAAGGACGTCATTAAATTGGTGTCAGATACCAGCGCTGACTCATGCCAACATCATACTGAGCTGAGACCCTATCGACCCTGGATCGCAATATCTTAGACGATATTTTAACCAAGGTGTTTTTGCAAAGATAATTATTTTTGTTTTATAAGTAAGCTGTTGTAACTTATTATTTATTACTTATGTTGCACTTTTATATTACTGGGTCGATTAAATGAGTTATTCATTTATGTATTTAAACTGTATAGTTTTCATGATTTGAAGGCTAAATGCTAATTGACTATTGGAATGGGATGTTAAGATCATGCGTGTAGAATGCTGTCGACAGTCCAAAAGCGTTAGAAATAAATTCACATCGTGTATGCAAAAATACTCGTCCATACCCGTCTACCCTTATCCCCGGCCACTCCAGGTGCATTTCCTGCAAAACTGGTTAACACGTAGAGACTTATAATTGACCGTGCGCTGATATTACGGTCATAACTTGCTGATTGATGGATTGACGGTGAAATCAAGTTTTCCGATTGCCCGTTCCAGCGAATATAATGGAAGTGGTCATTTCCATAGGAGGCGTTGACGGTCGATGATAGCACGGTGGTAACAGAAAACGAAGTTCTATAGACACGAGTCGATGGAGAGTTACAATTGTTTTTCTGGTTTTTAACTTGTCCCTTGTAAAGGGAGCGTAGCTGAGACCAAAGTTGCTAAGAGTTTTTTTTAAACTTTTAATAAAAGCTCATAAAACTACGGGCTGTCGCCTACGGATACATCGGCATGAATTTTTATTAGAATCATTCAAAATTCATTCCCTATACCGATTATAACAACTTGTCTGTCAATAATAAACCAAAAACAATCATTTGTTTTTGCATGGTGGTTACAAAGAAACAAACTGTCGTATTTATAATATTAGTGCGGTTAATAACACATAGATATTCAAACCCAACGAGAAAATTGTACTACAAACAAAAACGTTTGTTATTTAACAAAACTGATAATGGATCAGTCACCATTTTTGATTGTAAGCTGTAAAATTCGTTCTATTTTAATAAATACCTTCTGGATTTCTATCAATTAAGAAAATTCAGAGATAGGACATTTGCTGAAAGCTGATGCCTCATATTTAAATAAAATAGCTAATAACGATCTTTAGCATAAATCGATATCGATTTTATGCACCGCCATCTAGCTGCGAGTAGCACAACTAGAGGGTCACGCGGCACTGGACGCAGTAATGGCCGCCGTGCTCCGGAGCTAACGTACGGTACGCTAATTGGAAAAACAATTTGCCTCAAACTAAATAGATTTATTGGCGCCAACTAGATGTTTATCTGTCAGTGTTGTTTTATTATTGTGTTAATTGTTGTAATAATTCATCGTTGCTCGTTTAGTTGATATATAAATTAACATTTATTAGTAACATCTCGTTTGTTCTTCGGCTAGTGTATTAATTAACAGATTATCGTAATCACTTCAGAATTAACGTTAGTTTGGTATATAGCTGTGGCCGAATATCATACCAATTTACTTCATGGCTATACTCTACGTTATAAGTTACGAACTGCTGTACTCTCGTATATATGAATTGCAACGAATTGAATAAAGAATATTTTCGTTTACAGTAAGAAGGTTTCATATATAGTATATATCTAATGTCAATTTTTATATAAGTAGGTAATTCGCTAAATTGTAATTTTTCAACATAAAATATGTGTTTTAAAAGAGGAAATTATTCAAAAACGAAATATAACGTCACTGAAAACTAGGTGTTTTTCGCGATTTAATCCACTTTATTGTTAATGCATGCAATTATGGCTCCTAACAATCATTAAGCGATGGCTAAACTATTCACCATGAAATATAGATTATATATATAAAGAGATTTTATTGAATTTCGAATAGAAAATACTTCAAGACATTAATTCAATTTAAAT
>JAOCPS010000011.1:1809776-1822028 GCA_025505425.1 Graphium colonna
CATGGTCACGGGCAGGACTGAGGTGTTTGATGTCCTGGTGTCACTTGTTAATCCTGCATACCTTCGGCTTCAATATTCAAATATTCAAAGTCTTAGAAATAATATGATTTCTACAAGCTAAAAGGTCTTTTTGCTTATTTTTGGCTCGTGATAGTATTTTTTAATAGGACTCAGGGATAGGAGGCGGACCTCAAATCGACGCAAAAATAGCCCGATACATCATTTTATTGTCAGAATCGAGTCTAGCGTTTCTCTCATCGGACGCATTAAAGTTCCACTGGCGCCTAGTGGAGCGAACCCTCGCTGCATCCTGGTCCCCGGTGAGCGGCGATCCATTTCGTCAAGCAGCCTCCGAGCGCCGACAAAAAAGACATTTCTATATATCAGGGGATCCATCAAAAGCGAATTAATACGCGGCGGCAAACGGCAGCGGAAAGACGTCGCCTTTTTTCCTACGACGCCTTTTGGGGATCCGTAAGATGGTGCGAATAGTGCCTCCATGATACCTTCTTTGTTTCTAATTGAGAGTCAAATTTGGCGACGAAAAATTGAAAATCGAATGAGTCTCTAGTCAGATGAGATTATTATAGGAATCTTATTTTTATATGCATCTCTTGGGAGTTTAATGCCTTTGACGGCTATTTAATAAAGCAGTATTAAATAGTTATAGATTTACTATAATGTATAACCATATTTATAAACCGAGTTTTTTCTACAATATGAGACACCGATGAGACCTCAAAACATAACATAGGGTCATCCCGGATAAAGTAAAGGAAGACAACATTTGTGATCATATTCTCTCTTTTTTTCTGCCCCATACTTACTTTTTGAAATATCTTTTGTGTAGTTTATAAATGTACTTTAGATTTGGAAATTAATAACAATAATAGGAATATATATAGTTATAAAAATAGGGTAAAGAAATCTGAACATATAAAAGTTAGTAACAATTTGCAACGCACCGAGTGCTCAGTTCTAAGTTGTAGTATATTATAATTCCAATGAAACATAACAAATCTTCAAACACATTATCTTGTAATGATCTTGATATCGTTTAGCCAGTTCGCGCTTGGCCGAAAACCCCGACTGGGAAGGAATCGCGATTAGGCAGAGGTCACAATGGGAGACAGCAGGGCGCCGGCTTATCGGGACACACTGCTAATGCACGCAGCGGGCGACGTGTGAACACGACTTATTGTTTGGTCCAAGAAATAGGCAAACGTTGTGCAACGGTTTATTTAAAAAGATTATCATAATTCCCCATTATGCTTTACTTCTTCAACATATACTGCCTCAGCTACGCGGTGGAAAAGTAAATAAATAAAAAAAAATAATCTGCCATTATAAAGAGTCAATTTTTTTTTTACGTAAAAGTTGCTAACACTAAAACCACTAGGCTACTATCGTACCTGATTCTCTTTTAATCATTTTCATATAAATTATACATTTCTCTCGGTGTAATGTCGTCGCGGTGTTATTATGTTCTCCAGCCACCTGAATTCCGCTTCCGCTTAAGCTCTTGGCTTAAACAAGCGGAAAAGGACGACCGTTGATCTTTTTGTACACGCGGCCTTATAATGCGGTGGCACTAATGTTTTATTACGTCCCACTGGGCAAAGGTGTTTACAGCGGCGATGTTATGTTATTAGCTTATAATCCCGTCATGTGTGAAGTGAGCCTTATGAGTTTGAATATGATTTCACAATAACAACAAACAAGAATCATTGCGGATTTAATTCAAAGGATGTTGAAATGGTAACGGTATCTGGGAATTGTAAACATATAATCAGGAATATTTGTTAGCAAATTCATTTCTATTGACTGTGGAAGAAGTTAATGTTTGTCTCTTGAAAAACGGATGGTTTTGAGTAGTTTTTCAATTTATTTATTATCCAGCCGTTTAGTTCTTTCTGCTGTCTACGCCTCTTTTTTTAGCTGATATAAGTCATATGATGCCTTCGGAAGTCCGAATGTTACTGGCCCATCGCAGAAGACCAAGGCCTTTCCTTCTATATCTGTTTCTTGGCCACTACTCAGCCCATTACCTCCCATATCTTCATTCCATCAGACAGAGAGCTAACAATGCAAAGAGTAATTTAGTTTTAGGTTTAGGACTACAATTATTTTTGAAAAAGCTTTGTATTCGTGTAAAAAACTTAAAACCAATTTCATCCGGATAAAACTGCAGGCAACAGTTAGACTAATATAAAATCATTTGAATCGCACGTTGACTTCCGGCTGTTTTTAAAAAAATATATGGAAAGGAAGACAAACGAGCAGACGGTTGACCTGATGGTAAGCGATCCCGCTGTCTATAGACACACACAACATCCGACGAGTTGTGAGTGCGCTATCAACCAGGGAAATTGGATAGAAGTTAGAATTGGATAGACGGATAGAATTGGGCCAGTTAATCCTGGCCCAATCCCATCAATAAATTAGGACTTTGAGGGGAAAGGAGTGGAAATTAGTAAAGGATAGTTAGTGTATGGCCATCCGGTAACCCCAAAAGTCAAGCTTACTTTATTTTATATAGGGCGGTATTTCCCCAGTCTTGGCCGTAGAAGTGCAGTAAGAGCTGTGAAAAGATGTTATGCTCTACCAGCTCGAAGTAAAAATTGCTTGTGAAATACAAGTCGTCACGCCTTAGATCAGAATATATAATGCTCTATAAAGACAAAGAATTGATGCATTCGAGATGTGGTACTGGAGACGTATGTTAAGAGTACCGTGTACTGCGAAACGCACCAATCTATCAATCCTTACCCAGCTCCGCATACGAACGCGCCTCTCCACCTGACATCAACGCATTCTTGCATATTTCGGACACACAATACGCAGAGGAGACGAGAGCTCAGAAAAGCTGATTGTGGTAGGGAACACCGAGGGCAAGATATGGAGCGACCAGGTGAAGGGCCAGGCGTCATCCAATTTCTACGCAGTCATGAGAGAAGCGCTGGACCGAGGTCGGTGGAAACAAAACTTCACTCCAGAACCAACCCTGATGCTGACCACGATCTTCAAATATGAAGGACCAACTAAAGAGAGAAAGAGAATGATCTATTGTTTGGAATTGACATCTCTTTTCTTTTAAAAGTGAGAGTAATTTAATTGTATGTAAAGTAGTTGTTAATCGCTTCTTATTTTTGTTGACAGCTAAATTTCTTTTTCCGTCCTGAAAGAATTTTATAAATCAGACGAGGAATCACGGGGATCAGCTCCTACGTTAAATGTGTTTAATTACCTAATTTATTTATCTATTTGTTCTTCATTGCAAAACTTTAAATAAAAAGAATTACAAAGGGCGGACTTAATGCCATAGGGAATTTTCTCCCAGTGAACTCTGTTAAAAGTCAAGTCAGTTATAATTTATTAGTATACATATAACTTTTAGCATTCAATTTGAAGTAAAATATAACAGACCGTATCATTGTTGCGAGCAAACGGGAAACATTACAACTAAGTTTGCATCGTTTCGGGCGCATTCACAAATAAGCAAGCAAAAAGCGCTGAACACAAAGAGCATGCTTTTCTCCCTCCGAGATCTGACCACACCCCTGAGCGGTAACAAAAATGAAGGAAGCAGGGTGTTCAGTTACCCCATTGTGCTTGTATGTTATTGTGTATGTGTTTTTAAAACGCAATTCGCAATACCAAAAGACCCTGTCGTGTTCTTTTATGGAATAATAAAAGGAAATGCCATATCGAAGATGCGTCCACTTATCTCTACACCTCACTGCCTGATAAAATATTTATCTGAAATATTCGTGTATTTACAAGGCGCAACTACAAGTTTTTTTACAGAAATATTTTTCACTACTCTGTTTGTAAATTTTTAAATTAAGAAAAAAAATTTTCTTTTTTTCAACATAACAATTATTTTTTTTAAAAATACTTATAAAAAGTTTCCGGCCAAAAAACGGACGACGAAATTGTTACACGCCCGTACCGGTTTAATTCACTGGCAGTTTATAAAATTAACATTTGCATTGTGCAATAAAATTAAAAATATAAAACACCGACAATTACATGGCCGTCGCGTTCGCGCCAAAATTTGACAGGAGTCACGTGGGTTATTTTCATCTGCTCCAATCGCTGTATAGAGTTTCATGTAATGATCGGCCATTATACGAAATGCCATACCATGAAATTAAGATGTTGTTGAAATAAGGAACGATAAAATGGCGTAGATCGATGGAGGTCGTGGCGTGGCACGCGTCAAAAATTGGATACTTAAATTGGTGGCCGAGTTTTAAAAAGTTTTTTTGTTGTTGTGCGTTTGTACGTAACGGTAATCGCCAGTATTGCCATTTCATAAGTTGCTGTTATGTATATTTTTATTATGAAATAAGTTAATATGATGAAACGCGCTGTTCAATTTTCAAAATTATAATCGAATTCTATTTGTTCGATTAGAATTTATAATACTGTAGTTTTTGTCACAGAAAAAAGATGAAAGGAGTAAACGACTTATTTTATGGTGACTTGGAAAGTGAAGCGATGATATCTTATAGGAAGACAGCGCAAGAAGCGCTGTAAGAGTTGTTTTTGAGATGTTATGTTTTGACAACTAGAATTAAAGATATTATATTATAGCAGAGAACTATTTTAAAGAGCATAACGACATTGCTACTTATAATTATTAACAACATCTAACTAGCAGAATTAGGAATTCGTCGGAAGTAGAGCAACACAAGTTATAATAAATTTCGACTGCCATAAGTCAGAAGATTTCTGACCACGCACATTACTTCTGTACTTATATGCTAAAAAAATTATGTAGAGATTAAAAATTTATAATTTTCGATGTAGTATGCATTATGACTTGGTATTTGAAACTAGCCATCGAATAAAATAAAAACATTTTATGGAAAGGACTGTAAAGATGAATAATTAACATCAAGACGTAGATAAGAACATATTTCTACATGAGAAAATACTACCACAAGGTCAAATCTTATTTAATATTATTATTAATATTTATTATGACAGATTCATCTACTTTATTTAAAACTCTTATTAACTTTATTTTCCTGTTATTTAGCTTGTCCTTCTCGAGACGTCTTTTTTAGTGTTTTCAAGCAGTCGATATTTAGCTAGTTAATAACAATAATTATTTATTTATTTTGTTATCGCAACTCATGTTTGGTTAACAGAATATTTAAACTAAATATGTACAATCGGTTGTAAGAGACTTGTGCCTTAAAAGAAATTGAGCCGTGTTACTTCATGATACGACTGGCAGATGTGAAACATCGATATCATTTTGTATAAGTAAATAAAAAACGTAATTATTAAAACAACAATTATTTAATCATTATTAACTATAAAATATAATAGTCTCGCCACGTCCCACAAACTACTACGCATAGAGTACATATGCGCATTCCATTATATAGCATGGTGATGCGTCGCCACGGCCTGTATCGCCACGCCAGGTTTACCCTAGCCAATAGATGTTTCACATCAAAAACCTGTGATATAAGTCACCAGAATAATAGCAATTAATACGAATTAGTATAGCAAAATAATAGTTCCCATACATTGTTGTTATTAAATAGCTTTTAGAATGCGTTTGGATAGGCGATAATTTTGAGCGTCTGCCGTGGCGGGGTCCCAGTGCCCTGCTGGGTCGGTTATTGGGAAATTACGGCAATTTGCAGCCTCCCCACCAGCGTTGGAGTTGCGCTAATTATAATGCACCCCATTGCGAGATTTGCTATGTTTCCTAACTTTCCCTTTGTCGCCGATTTAGCTCGATTATAGACTATCTTCACTGTACAAGACATCTCTGACAGGTTTTTGTTAATCATAATACTTTTGATGAAACTTACGCCGTTCTGGCGATCCAAAGTGAAAGCAAAGCAGTCGACGAACGAGGTATTTACATTTTTTTAATAGCAAAATTTAATAAGGTGATCAAATTTCTAGTATGTTAAAGCTTTACATTTCATATACTTTTTTGAATCTTTTATGAGCCGTAGTAGTCGAGCCTTGACTTTAATTCTGTTTCCTGGAGTCGACCCTCACTTCAAACCCGAAGTGACAGCACCGAAGAAATTGTTAATAATCTTAATTGCAATTTTAAATGCTGATTTACATGCTCGATAGTTAAGGGAAACATCGCGAGAAAACCAATGTGAAATTCGCCAATTCGCATTGCAGTTGCGTATTGGAATGCCCTTATACTTCTGTTTAGAGAAACCCTTTACCCCGCAGTGAAATAATTTAAAAATGAGCTGTTACTTAATCATATCATTACAACTTTTTGTATTTTCTTATAAAAAAATTTAAATTTCATGTGTTAAATACGCAAAACACAATAAGTTCGATTCATAAAATAATGACGTAAATGTCGGTTTTAATACACACCATTTGTCAGATTAAATTTGTGTATGGGTCATGGCATGTCTTAGAGCTTAAAATTACATACTACATGAAATAAAATACCTACAATGAAATTATCATAACTTGGGTTGCCAGTTACCAGGTTACCTGTAAAAGACACCGATTGATGTCGACTAAAATCGCACTTTACAGAATTTTTACATCAAGGCTAAGAACCCCAACCTCTAAACTCATTATTATTTTTTTTATAGAAAGGATGACAAACGAGCAGTCAGTTAACCTGATGTTAAGTGATCTCGTTGCCCATGGAGACACACAACATCTGGAGAGTTGTGTGTGCGTTGTCAACCTAGGAAATTGGATAAAACAGGTTAAGCCGATAGGACGGGTTGGGAATATATTAGGAATTAGGAGTGGGAAAAAAAGAGGGAAGGAATGGTCATCCGGCAACCCAGAAAGTCATGCATGCTTTATTTTATACCGACTTTGCATAGGGCGGTGGTACTTTTCCAGGCGAACACGACCGTATAAGAGCAAAAACTGTGAAAAGGTGTTATGCTCTACCACCTTTCAAAAGTTATTTTCCTATCCAAATAATAAAGCGCAATGCATTTATTATTAATTTAATATTGCCTAGGTCCATAAATATGGGTAGTAGCAACGACTTTTTGAGAAAGTCTTCATGAAAATAAGATTTACTACTTTCCGGGACTTATGTTTATACCGCACTTGAGCTCATCAATCTTTGGGGCTTAATCGTCGCCGCTCGCCAATAATTTTGCGAGAACATTCCACTTTAACAGTCCACGGGTCGGTTTACGGCCGGCAAGGATTATTCGGCGCTGCTTTGTGAATTCACGAGCTATGGCGGCGTTGCCATCAATAACAAGCACCGCTAGCGACACGTAATTTCAGGGCACGGCCACCACAGAGTATAAAATTTATTGTCGCGTAAATAAGCGGGCCAAGCGCAAAGCCTGGACCAGCCGAGGCTCGGAGTCGGATTCACTCTTGCTGTCTCGTTATAGTTTGGTTGTTTTGCACTTTAGTTGTAGTAGTGATGTGACTCGAATCATGTTTTCACTCGAGTGACTAGAGAACTTGCCCAACTCGGTACTCGAGGAAAATAGAAAATGTAGGAACTAATTTATTAATGTTGAGCAATAACTTAATTCTTTTTGTAAATGATTAAATTAATTAATGATAAATTTTTGCGTTTCTTTATAACCGACAAAAAAAATCGGATGAGGTATGATCACTGATAACTTTTTGCAGAGTAGTCTGATTTTGATAATTCTTTTTGTAATAGAAAGGGCATGCTTCGAAGTCTATAAATTTGAAAACAAAAATCTATCTTTGAGGGTAGGAAAACAGGGGACTATTTAAATCAAAACAACGAAGAATATATATTTCAAGAACGCTTATATGGCGTTTAAAATCGGTTTTTGTAATTTTCTGTGAAAATGAACTTGTTATATTGTTAGGAGTTTCTTTCGTCTGTATCTCCTTTTAGTTTTTCTTATTAGTTCCGGGTGTTGATAGGTTTACTTATACTTTAATGTCGAAAAAGATATGAGTACGAAAAACATGAGGAAACGTTTAACAACAAAATATTCTAATGGTTCGCTAAAAAGGTTCAATCTGAAAATAGTATCAAATTAAAACCTTTAACGCATAACTTGCCTATGAGATGATATGCGATAAATATAATTTGGGAGTTACTATAGTTTTATATTGAAATGAATTTTAAAATAAGTCTACACGTCTGAGGAGAGAATCACGAAACGTCAACAATTTATAGCTTGTAGAAATTTCGATCCGATCGAAAAAACATTAATGAAATAAAATTATATAACTTATATTTAACGAAAAGAATCTGTATCATTACCAAATATAATATACTCGGTAAAATAAACAAAAATACTTACTGTCAATGCTGAAGAGTTTGTTTGTATGAACGCGCTAATCTTGGGAACTACTGGTCCGATTTTGAAAAAAAAAATGTGCTGAATAGCCCATTTAAAGAGACAGGCTTCAGGCTATATAACATCACACTATGACTATTAAGATGTGCATCAATGGAAAATGTAAAAAAACGGGTAAAATTTACACGGTTGTGCCCGTAGGAGTCCGCTAGGAGTATAATAAAATGATTTTTATATTATTGAAATTGTCTCGAGAAATTTTTTTTCTACAGAAAACAGCTTAGAAGCGAAAGTTTGTGAAATAAATATTTTCAGTATTATATTTTGATTTCCAAAAAAAAAATAGTTAGTTTCATGAAAATATATCAGACTACCTTTTTTATGGCAAGGAAGACAAACGAGCTGGTGAGGGATTCTGCGTGGTCCTGCTAACATTATCGCTTGGTGGTGGTTTTGTTTGCATGATCGTGCACGAGAGCGCACAAGCAGTGTGGGAAGGGAGGGAGGTGCTTTACGCATGCTTATGCGTTCGCTCACATATTTGCTTGCAGGTTGTTAGGGGTTTTTTCGCGGAATATTGCTAATTAATCGGTCTTATAGAATTGTATACTATGGACTTCCGTAAACATTATGTTCATGTCATACATGCGCAAAATCGATCCTAATAAAGGTTGTCATCAAAACGCTACGGACGTAAGCTCGGCACAAGTTAGTTTTATGCTATATCGCGTTGCATTCGCGGTCGCTGTGGCCGGCCTTACGTATTTGGTCCACCGCAAGGTGGCAAGGTCTGTGCGTGAGTGAATTTGACACTACAAACCTTCACTACATAAGGGAGCTGACGACCTTTCTGACACAGCTAAAACTTGGACATGAGATACCTTTACGATCAACCAATTCAGCTGCGGTATTTCCAGACCGATACGGCTTGGAGAACTTTGAGAAGGAATATTCTTCCTATTCTTATCTAAGATTCTCTTGTAACTCCTCTGGTGTTGGGGGAGTCCATAGCCCTTACCGTCAGGTGAGCCGCTTGCACATTTTGTTTCTTCTATATATAAAAAGTCAGATTTTTTTTTAAATGATATTATATTTTATTTATAATTACATAACGTTGTAATATATGTATTAACCTTTGTTTAACACAAAAACATTGTTTTTGAAAGCTCCATTTGCCTGTTATCTTTGTGTTCAGTTTCGTTTATAATTAATAATATCTTTTTATCGAGATATTTAGGTTAAATGTCTTGCATAATGTTAGACGAAGCATGGCGACCTCAATGTCCGGATTTATTAAAAAATATTCATAACTTGGCTCGAATTCGGTTTCCCTGTCTAAGCCAATTTAAAGCCCGGCGCGCTCAATCTTATTACAAATTGTAGACTCGGGCAACGCGCAGTAAGTTTTAATTAATATACTTCCGTTACTACTTACTTACCTTCCACGTTTCGATTCTTTTTTATTTGAACGTGAAAACGTTCAATCGGTTATGTCTGTTGCGAATATCGTTTGAAAAATACGATATTCAAACAAGAGAATACTGAAACCTACAATTGTTTTGATTTGTTAGTCACTACTGCCTTTGTTCTCGGCATATAGCGTTTAGGGCACTATGCCTTCATTCTCTGCAAAGATCTACTTGATAAAAGGACAATGCCCAAAAGTGGTACCACAAATGCATTAAGATCAAAATTATATTGTAATTATTTTCATTGTTTCTTACGATATTGCACTTCGTGGATTTGATTTTTAAACAGGGAATTTAATTTAAAGTATAAAAGTATGAATTTTTCTTTACCTACATGACGTTTGTATAGTCTGTCATAGAGATGTAGAAAGCAATAGACTATTTTCTATGAATCGATTTCTCGATTTCCCAAGTCACAGTCTTCTTTCTGTTAAACTGTCGAGAATACGCGACATTTAAAGCACGCTACATATTCTAGATATATTTTAAGTTTTTTTTTTGTTTCACTGCCTTCTTACTTTATATACATAGGTTTGATTTAAACATTTACAGCAGTGGTTCCCAAACTTTTTGGTCCACCGACTACTCATTAGAAAAAAAAATACCTAGCGCCCCCTAAAGTTTGTTACCTAAAATAACAATACCTTCTGAAAGAGCGCTAGAGCCCAATTTAAACCACTGTCTTGAATAAACGCTAGTGGTATAGCGCTCTCCAGAGGGCGCTAGCGACCACTTTGGGAACCACTGATCTATAGTATCAATGTTTGACTTTTGTGTGTGTGTGTATGATATTGTATGTTTAATAAGCATACGTAAATCTTAATAGCACGCAAGCGAAATGCGATTGATTTTTTATGGAAAGAAAGACAAAGCGAGCAGACGGATTTTACAAAAGGCATGTCAAATATGAAAAGAAATTGGTCAATTTATTCGTTAACCGAGATTATATTTTTATTTGCGTATACACGCGAGTTCGTTTGTGAGATATGCGAAGGCATTCACAAGAAATCCGAATGTACCGTACCATAGTATGACATCATCCCATGCTTGCTCAGCATCGGTCTCGAGTGCGCCAAGTCTTACATAAGTCAAGTCCATCACGTTCACATGGGGCCAATGGACCGGCCCCAAACGCGGTCGTTGAACCTTTAATACCGCCTGCAGCTAAAGACACGTAGTAGAGTAATTGTATTTAACAAGCCCTCCTAAGATTCCCCTCACAGTTTGTCTCGTTTAATAAGATTACAAGAAAAACTGCGTTAATTCTAAAACTTGACGACGGTTGTCTATCAAATGAAAGCTGTAAGCTGCCAATGTACGACCGGGGTTGAAATATTTCTGGAACAGTTATTATTGAATGAATTAACTTGGTTTAATACAAGATTATTGTCACAGTAAATTAAAAAAAAAACAGACTACAAACGCGTTAAAAATGAACTTTCTAGACCATGTTGTTTTCTGTTATCTTGATTTTAAAAACAAACTACTTGACGGGTGTTTCTAAAAATTTTATGGGTAAAAAGAATAGATACATTCGAATTAAGAACCTTCATCTTTTTGAAGTCGGTTAAAATACGTCTCGTGTCACATCTGAGACTTGTTGTGATACCATATATATGTTACATTCGGTCCAACGATTTGGAACTGTAGAGAGCGCAAAAAAATTACACGCACAAACAAATACTTTTAAAACCCGTTCGACAATCGGGTAAAAAAGAAATAAAATACACACATATATTCCTTTGAGATCGCAATTTTTGCGATAACGAAGCCGTAGAAATTTTAATGGTTCAGATAAAGATTTGCGACACACGCGTTTAGTGTACACACACACAAATAAAACTGGAACACAGATTTTGTTATGCCGCGAGCATGGGTACTGTGATGCATTTGGAGTATAAATTGCTTCAAGTAGACAAAAAATGTAATTACAGCTGTAATTTTTAGGTGCAAAAATAATTGTTGCTTTCACTGTATGACAAGACTTAACGCGTTTCCGGTAGAATCGTGTTTTTGTATAAACTAATTTAACAAATGGTGTTTATTTATTTTTTGTCTCGAAGCATTGATGTAATACAAACGAATGGTGCATATAAGATCGACGACGGCCAGAAACCAAGCGTGAAATGAGAATTTCTTAAAATTAAATTTGCAGCGATGTTTGATACAGTTTTAATATTTCTCAAACTTTGAAAGTCTTGCCGCCTTATAACAGAACGTGGACTAACGAAAGAACCGTACTAAGAACATTCTAAACCAAGTGCAAAATAAGTTTTATTGTTACCACCAGGTTTTTCTCTTATTATGGAATCATCTTTAATACTATATATAATCTTATGATGAATTGATTGGATTAATCAAGTTTAGAATGTTGTTTAATCCTGGTACTTACGTTAGTTAATGTTTTGTAATAAGGCGTTAAGTGTTTAAAATATTTTTTTTTATTGGAGTGACGATGTGTTATGATTCCGCGGGTCCCGATCTTCAGAAGCTTAAGAAATCTTCTT
>JAOCPS010000011.1:1838451-1860232 GCA_025505425.1 Graphium colonna
AATTATGTCCCATTTCATTCTTGAAATAGTGTCACTATTCTTATTTTCATACATTTGTCATGCATTTTCTTATGAGGCGCTGCGTTTTCAATTAAAAATGGTAATTAGGTTAAAACCTTTGGTATTTCAAAGGGAACAAAAACCGTTTCTGAACGATTGGCGTCGAATACATTAAGTCTACGCTAAATTTGGTGCCATCCGACTCATTTAAATTAATTTCCTTTTTCATTAAACATATAAAAGTTTAAAACATGTAACATTATCGTCCAAATGTTTACACAAATTCTTTTCTGTTTTTCTAATCGTACAACTTGCTTTCTTTTGTGATCCGCTTGTAAATTCTATATTGTTTGTCAGTGTATCGATTTTATAGTTCTTTTGGATGAGATTGATATGAATTCTTGATTTTCTCAAAATCTACTTAGTTAATTGTCAAAAACAATTATTCTGTAGTTGAATAAATAGAATAAATGTTGATAGCATAACTGTTATTTGATTTTCTTCTATCACCCTGCAAATAAGGGGCATATGGTTAAATCAGCAACTCGACGGTTACCCCGTCAACACCCCTGTTACTAGGGCTGGCAAAATCTCAGTTAATTCCCCCAATTACAATTATCTCGCATTATGTTTGTGAAGACCCTATTATTAGGTCGTTGCGAGGGTTGTCTTTTAATCTTACGTGCATTGTTAAAACACGTGTTTTTATTAGCGACTGTTATTTATTTTAATTGAAATGTAGTCCAATCGAATTAAGGTATGCACGGTAGTCTATTTATGTTGAAACGAATTTAAATGATATTAATATATATCTTCACTTGCCTTATTCATTACTAATTTAGGTTTTACCTAAATTATATATCGATACCTTAATTCGCTAACCAGCTAACTTCATTCGAGCAATTTTATTAGAAGAACCGTAAAAAATTGTTATATTTTTCGAACTGAATACGAAAAAGAAACAAATTCATCGCATAGAAAAACCAGACAGGTTTTCGAATAACTAATTATTAAAAGAATTGTGACAACATTATATTGTAATTTGTTACAAATCATGACTTTGCTAACTCCATGTTTTTGACAAAAGCGGAGTTAGCTGGTTTGAGAATTAAGGTATCGATATGCATAATTATTTAAGGTATTATGTAAAGAGTGAGTAAAAAAATTTATGAAATATTTACAAAGCTTAAATAATGTTAAAAAGTTACGTTAAGTCAGATGTTTTTTTTTAATTTACCATTCAAAATTATATTCAACATATTTGATAAAATTTTTTTTTATTCTATTATTAAGACAAAAGTTTTGCCTCATTAAGTATCAATATTATGAATTAACAAGCAATTATCGAATTAGGTACTTAATTATTAATATTATTTATTAACTATCGTTAAATAGTTGAGGGTTAAGGGGGCACGTAGTTATTAATATCACATAAATTTCAAATACCATAAATGATAAAATCCATTAACCTACAATGTTGCATTTAAAGATCTTATTAGTATTGGTAGCATAAACAAACCGTTCTAAAATCAAAACATGCCAACAAATTTAACGGTTATAATTTAACATGAGATTATGTTCTAGAATATCATTCTATTACAGAATCGATGCCATAAATTAGTCTATGCCCCCATAGAGCAAACAGTCGTTAGGAAGCGTCTCATTGCAAAATAATGAACTGAAACACAACGCCTGCACCCAACAAAATATCCTTTCACATATTGTAATTCAAATCTACGTCCGTGTACCGAAATTTGCCGAATTCGAGACGAAATTTTGAATTGGTGCTCTGGCATATTTGAATTGGGATAAAACAAATAGTAGCAACATGCGTAACTTACAATAAATATCGCAAATTAAAAAAAACGCACGTTACGATGAATATGACTAAGAAGTCGGTGAACAAACAGCAGGCGTATTATCTTGAAAAAATTATGAAAAATAAAAGTTTTAAAATTTTTATTGGATGAGATGAAATATGAAATATTCACAGTTAGCTTTCAATGAAAATCGCAAATATCATTCTAAGTTCAGAATTTTGTACTGAATATTTATTTAGAAAGTTTTTTCTAGACTTAATAAAAATATTAACCTAAAAACTTCGCTCTTTCCATCGCAGATTTTTCTGTTAAAAAAAAAGTTTTTTTTTTAATAATGTCTAGTTTTCAGAAGCATAGATACAGAATTTAGTCCAAGGCCAAATTGCCTATCAGATGTTCCTTAGAATGCGTCTATTAACATTATGATTTTATGTGCTAAACATGTTTAGCTACATTCAAATTACAGCAATATTCCAGTGCACCAATTAGCAAATATGTATTCTAGAGTTGCAGCACATAGCAAGCGTTGCGACATTATCAAAACTTGTTTCTGGATTAATTTTAAGCTTCAAGTCAGCTGCTAAAATGACATGCTCAAGAAATTGAAAGTAATTTACTATGTTTTATTTTTTTCCTCTGATTTTAAAGTAAAATATGTTTGACGGTTTACCCTTCTTTCGTGTAGCAACATTGTAATTTTAAAAGATATTTTACATAGTTGTTATGTTACTATATTGTTCAGAAAGGTAGGTGGTAGAGCATAACATCCTTTCACAGTTTTTGCTGCACTTCTACGGCCGTGCTTGCCCGAGAAAGTACCATCGCCCTTTATAAAGTTGGCATAGAATAAGGTATGCATGATTTTTGGGGATGCCGGATGGCTTTCCTTTTCCCACAAATCCCTAATCCCGAACCATCCTGTCCAATAAACCTATTCTATCCAATTTCTTAGGTTGACAATGCACTCGCATCTCTGCGAATCTTGTGCGTGTCTGTGGTCGACAAAATCATGCTCATTTTTCCTCCTCTCCATAAAAATCCGGCTTTTCGTAATTCTAAAAATACTGTTATCTTTGATGATATAGACTGTATATTTCAATTATCGACAATGTCAAAAATATTTAGAAAGCTTAAACTATCTAAAATAGTTACCTTACATGTTTTTTTTAATTTACCAATCAAAATTATATGCAACATATTTGATAAAGTCCAACGTAGAAGATGCTACTTTATTTTATTTTTAAGAGAAATGTTTTGCCTTATTAAGTTTGAATTACAATTATCAAAATTGGCACTTAATTATTAATATTATTTATTAACTGCTATTAAATAGTTAAGGGTTAAGTCTGACGGGTACGTTGATAGTTATTATTATCATTTTATTATTTTCATAGTTAATATTTTCATTGTCGACAATGTCAAAACAAAATGTTTATGCGAACCAAGTTATATGCAACATCTCATATCAAAGACGGATCATCATGATGTCTAGATGTCTATCCTATCACAATTTTGTTGGACTTGTGTATGTACGAGGAGCAGCTGGTTTGGATGATTTAGATTTACTATAGGATTTTTTTTAATATATCTGCAGATAACACTAAGATTACCAGAAGCTTTGCAAGATGGCGTGTGAGAAATTGGAGCCAGCGCCTGCGTTGTATTTTTTCCCCATATTTTTTCCCCACCACCGTAGCATTGTTTCAGTGTGGCACGCAACCGAGCAATTGTGGTTTTTCTCGTCAGAAGGAAGTAGTCCGCCATAATTATTTTCATATTAGTCACAACGATAATCCCCGTACGATTTCGGCGGTGGCCGCGTATTTTGCCGTGGGAACCTTAAAGTATATTTTTTCGTTTTCTAGTTTCCGGGAGCAAACGACAGTCCCATCAGCCGTTTCGAAATTTCACAACAATTTTGAGATTCTTGTTGACGAGTCGTTTGTCTCCAACCTTCCTATTTCAATTGTTCTCTGTCAGTGATTTCTCATAAATGAGCGATAGAAATTCTGATATCTCAATCTTCTGTCTCTTCATTTACAGATGCAGTTTCTTTTGAGAAATATACCTATATAGTATTAGTAGACTTTGCCGAATACTACCGATATTTCCATCAATATTACAATCTTGATTACATATAAGTTAACTTTATCAAATAGGAAACAAAAGTAATGTACTTAAATAATGCAAAAAAATATGCAAAGGCTGAATGTTTGTGACATTGAGCAACAACTAAACGTTGCTGGGCCCAGTGAGCATATTTAAAAAAAACAGTACAACATACAATTTTATTTTTTCTATAAAAATAAACCTTAGAAGGATTTCCATCAATTTTCCTATCAATCCGATATAAATAAAACTTGCTACTGTTAACAGTAGTCGTTCCTCTGACAAATGGGGGCACAAAATAAACCTCCATGGTCGTCCAGCACAACGTGAGAAAACGCAGCGTTGCATTCAACGGCGTCCGTTGGAAATCCTTGAAAAGTCTACTTGTTCATTTCATTGCCGCAGCGTGAAGCGTGAGACGGCAGTCGTTTCCCTACAAATCATTCGTTCGGACAGCGCGCAGTACCGCGACAAACTCGCTATCGACGTTGTAACCGCTATATAGCAGTTATAACAGCTAACTGCGAAACAACCCTCGTGATTTATTATTAAAAACGCCGAAAGTGATTTTGTTAGTTTGTCTAAATTGTTACGCTTTTACATTAAATTTCATGCATCTTAATTTCTCAACTGGTAAATTATTATATTTTGAAAGAGGTACGTAATAGGACGCAGGGATATAACCTAACTGTATGATGCCCGAATTAAATCAAAACGAAAAAATACCATAGAAAGGGAAAATAACTCCATATATATATCAAATATAAAATAGAGAAATTAAAAGAATGAACTTCAAAAGAAGCTGTGTCCGGGCGCTCGCCATTAATTCCGTTTACTCGAATCTGAGTTCGATCCCTAGTGCCGGCACCGATCAAATTGTTTATTTTCGTGTAATAAAAGCTGCATATAATTCACCGACATATCTTCATAATATTTTAGTCCAGCGACCCGCACTGGGGCCCCATGGTGGACTATGTCCTAAAGGTGAAATATGAACATTCTAGAGGAAGCCTTAGCCCAGTACGAGGATAATTTAAAAATAGGCTGTTATTTTACTTTACTCTTACTTCAAAAGAAATTAAAAACTTTGTATCCCATTTATACAGAATGATTGCTAAGCCAACAATGATATTAAAGAAGAGCACTTGGTAATTGTTTGGCATTATATTTAGGTATTAAAATTAGGGGCATAGTTCCAAATAAATATATGAAGCGAGGATACGATGCCCGCAGCAAACAAATGGCCAGCTGGCGCAGTTCATTGACCCGAAAATGCGGCCGCGCGCACAGTTTCCGCTAGGATGTCCATGGCTTTGGTAAATCAACTTTCGATTAAGTTTACTTTGTGGTTAATTAATATTTGCTCTTAATATTACATATATTCTTTATATATGAACCCCACATATAGCATACACACCTCGAATATTGGAAGTGACTCACCAGTCAACCTGTATATCGATTTGTATAGCTATTGGGAAAAATTCTTTGTAGAATTTCGCTACTAGAATTTTACAAAAGGTAGAGTACAACATCTTATCTGCTGTTGGAGTCCAGCCCGTACAGCATCATAGTCAGCCATTGACTGCTTATTTCTTGGTTGTGGGTCGTGGGTCGAGTACCGCCCCAGAGACTGGGTACATTGTGTATGCGGTTCTGATAGTAAGCGAAATTACATCACTACGTCAGTAAAAATCTATTTGCTGCAACGATTGCAACAAAATTCAGGATCAAACTTATGTATTTACAGTCGTCCTGACAAAATGTATGGTGCCGACCTCAAAATGGAATCTGTCAGTATTTATTTTTGTCAAGCGGTCGGACCATAAGATGGCTACGGAACCCTTTCATGTGCGTGCCCGACACGCTCTTGACCACTTCTTTTATTACAAAAAAATATTTCACTTTCAACATCAGCACGAATTTATAGACACAGTTTAATTAAAGTAAAAGTTAAAATTTAATTAAAGTTGACAGTTAATTAAATTTTTGTTGCAAAAGCTATCCATTTAATAATAAAAATTAAGAACTGTATAAGAAATCAAACATCGAAAAAATTCCCTATGAAAAGAGAAATAGTCAAAAGAAAATATATATTGATAATTAGTCAGGATTCAATATTGTATGGTATTGGAATATCCATAATAAATAATATCGTTCCAAGGAACCCTGACTAAAATGTGACGTACATTCTCTTCGAAGGTCCAAGGCGTATTGATTATACGATAGGCGATGAATCATGCGCAAGGCCACGGAAAATGATTGTATCTCAGCTCTTGCTTTATTATGCTGACCTGGTACTCGCTCGGAGTGAACCAAATGGGATGGAATTTAAACCGTACGCCTATGTGCCAGGATATTGCTAAATTAATATAAATCTTCCATTTAAATTGGCACAGTAAAAATATATTGTTTATTCTTGAAAAACTTGTCACTTTTTGTTTTTTAAAATAGTTATAAAGCTGCGCAGGTAATTTTAAATACATCGATAGACTGATAGAATCAACGTATATATGTATATTAAGATTTTCTCTAACTATTTGCGACGTAGGTTCTCAATTCTAATGTTTATATATTTTTTGTACGTTCGTGCATATCACCGTCATTTGATAACTCTTTTTTTTAAATTATAGGGTATTATTCCGGAATGGTTTCATAAAATTTTCAAAAAATTCGGTTCATTCGTTTGTTTTTTAAATAAAAATAAGAAAATTCAGGAATGTTCGTACATATCTCCGCAACTTATGAACTGACTTGAAAAAATATTTTTTTATTTGATGAAGCGTACCCTACTTCCATAATTGTGCCACAAAATTTTATAAAAATCCGATTAGTAGTTTGTTTTAAAATCAAAATCGCAGAGAAGATACGTTTCGAAAGTGAAATATTAAGGCGTTTGAAGTCGGTATTTGTAATTTTCTGTTTCTTGTTTGGTTTCTGTTTAGTTTGAAAATAAACTTGTTAATATGCTAAAACAAATAATTTACTCAAAGATATCATCTTGATATAGTGAAACCGGCTATTTATGGTATTGGGGAATACTCTGCGTGTCTAATTTGAATTCAAGGACTTTTTATACGATTTGTATTAAAAAGACAAGGATCATTTCTAATTATCTCCTATAAATGCCACAAATCACTGAAAAGTTAACTTAAACCTAAGCATGTCTTAATTTGCCAGTACCGGGACTAAAAAAGTATCTTAGTCAGAGTTAAGTGACGTTTATTCCAAGTATACGCTTTACTAACAAATATTAGAACCAAAGATAATAAAACAAATGAACAACCAATCAATCAACTCTTAGATATATAAACAGGAACTGTTAAGTGTCGTTATTTGCTTTTATGGTGCGTGGGGCACTAAACAGCTCATAAGTCACACGTATCTGGCACTAACTGCGGTTATAAAAAATGCATGGATTAGTTGTCAGGATATTTGAAGGCACTGACATCCTGTAACGACTGCCAAAGATGTTCTTGACAACCGGGACCGAATTTTTACATGCCCCATATTCAGTGGTTTGTTTTTCAAATAAAAATAACAAAATTTAGGAATGTTGGCACGAAATGATTTGAAAAAAATATTTTATCTAATAGGGTACACTACCATAATAGTCTCACATTTTTTTTAATAAAAATCGGAGTAGTAGTTTGTTTTTAAAATCAAAATAACGTAGAAGATATGTTCCAAAGGAACACTTTTGCGTTTGGAGGCGGTTTTTGTAATTTTATCTGAAAATAAACTTGTTACTCCTTAGGATGGAACCTGCAACTTAAAACCGCAAAACCAACTGCTGTGCCATTAGGGGAACGTATAACCAATGTAAATACATTCGGCCCGTCTTACCGAGTCCATACAAAAACTCGTCCCAAATGTCGCTTAGATAAAACGCCGCATCTAGGCGACAGTTTCTGCTGCGAAGACTCGTTTCTCCAAAGAAATAAGACGATTTTGCGCGAATGCTGGGGATTTTTACAACGTGCGGAATTCCGACGATCGCCCAGTTAACGCCGCTCGGAAACGCATCGCAATTCGCCAAGGCTACATGCGCCCTGGGACTTGGTTTTTGATATCTCGAAATGAAAAAAAAAAACGAAATGTCCCAAGGAAACGGAGAAATGGAGAGTAACTAAACAATAAATTTTGCCAGCTCAGTAACTGATCTATCTATAACCTTAAATCTAGGCTTAAAGTGAATTGATAAAATATTAAACAAGTTTATTTTCACAGATATAAGAATTACAAAAACCGACTTCAAGCGCCTTAAAAGTGTACTTTCGAAATATACTTTTTCCGTTATTTTGATTTTAAAAAACAAAGTACTAATCTGTTTTTTATAAAAAAAATTGTAGGACCATTGTGGAAGTGTACTCTATCAGAAAAAAATATTTTTTCAAACTAGTTCAGTAGTTGCGGGTATATATGTGCTAAAATTCCTTTAGTTTGTTTTTTTTTATTTAAAAACTAATTAATGAACTGATTTTTTTGAAAACTTTGTGTAACTATTTATGTGCAATGCAATAAACATAAAAAAATCTAATTGAGAACCTTTCTCCTTATTATGAGATCGATTAAAAATTTAAAAAAAAGGAATCATCCCAAGGAAATGCAGAAGCGTAAAGCAAATAAAAACAAAATGATTTATTTTTAAGTAAAAGTTAACAGTAATTATCTGCGTTAGCCTTAAGTTTAAGCTAAATTGATAAAATATTAAAAAAATAAACGACTAGATCAAAAAAATACTTAAGTTCTGCTCGTAATGGAAATGTAGCCCTCAGTTGGATTTCAAAGAGCAAACAATAAAATACAATAAAACCCGTACAGTAGTTCAAATTATAAATGACTTGATAAAACAGACTAGTCTACGAAAAAAGGTTACTATAAACATATCTCATGCTTCATAATTATAATTTTTATAGCTGATGTTACATTGCCGTGTCTTCATAATTCACACTGCTCAAGTGTTCTTAAAGTTTTTTTTATAACTCTAGATAAGCTGTTGTGTGCGAAACAAATTTATGGAATTTTTAAATGAACGTTTCATAGTACAAAACACCCAAATCTAAAACAAGAGGTTAAATTATCTAAGTTAAATTAATAGCATAATTATGAAAAGATATCGAAAATTCTTAACAAAAACGGGAGGGTTCCGTAAGCAGCTTTTCTTTGTCAAAACCCTTTAATTTCGTTACCGCCGTTCGATTATGCTTTGTATTTATATGTAGCCAAGGTATATAATGGTGTGTAGGCGAATGTCACTGTAATTTAAGGTATGGTATTTACTTGCGGTATTTTTGCCGCACGTAGCTCGGTCTCGGAGATCTGTCATTATTCTGATAACACTCAGAGTCTACGTGCCAGTGAAACGTCCAGCTTAAAAATAGTGATGGGACGGATAGCGGAGTTGCGGTTATCGATAGTTTTGGTTGCGGTTGTCGATAGTTTTTGGTTGTGTTCAATGTTGTGCTGCTTGGAGCTAGAGAATAACGGAGCGGAACGTTTGACTTTAAAAAGTATAATTGAAACAAAATATTTTTGGCCAAATTTTTAAAGAGAATTGTGACAATCCTCAGATTTGTAACATATTATATGAGGTCATTGCTATACTTACACAGAAAACGAAAAACGGTTAACTAAACGTAACACATCTTTAAAAATCGATCGAATCGCAAACTCTTTATAACCGACTTCGAAAAAGGAGGAAGGTTCTCAATTCTTATGTGTATATGTTTTTATGTACGTTTGCGCATATGTAAGCCATTTATGACCCGATTTTAAAAATTCTTATTTTACTTATATAGTATTCTTCCGGAAGGGTCTTATAAAAATATTATGGTCCCATATTTTCTTTAGGAAAATCGGTTCAGCAGTTTTTCTTTTAAATCAAAATAATAAAATTAATTATATCTTTTTGCACGTATTTCCGTCATTTATAAACCAATTTCAAAAATTATTTTTACATGATAGACCATTCTTTATCATCCCATAAAAAAAATATTCATTAGTTTGCTTCTTAAATAAAAATAATAAAATTTAGTAATGTCCTATAAAATTTTCATAAAAATCAGATTAGTAGTTTTTTTTAAAATCGAAATAACGGAGCAGATATATTTGTAGTATACTTTTAGGGCGTCTAAAAAGAACTATAAATCATCGAAAAGTCGACAAGACGTACACATCTCTAGATGACGGCCCGTCATACTAAAGATATAGCAGCGGTGTTTGTAAACATATAATTACTTGGTAGGTCGATGCATATCAGCTGCCCGTTAGTACAATCGAGCACACATGGATACCTGCATGTGCACATGCGCGTGTGCTGGAAACTAGTTTAGCGAGAATATGAGTGATCGTAACGCGCTTTAATTTCGCGACCACACAGCGAATGCTGATTGAATTAATTCGTTTATACCTTGTTAAATTTATGCGTCTATTGCGATGATATACAAAAATTCCTTAGACACGCAGTCTAGAACAAAAGTAATAGAGAATACCTGCCTTAATTTCACACGTCAAAGATCTGTAGGACATCATTTTTTGTTTTTATAATGTAATTTAGATATAAAGTTGTTTTAACCGACTTCAAAAAAGGAGGAAGGTTCTCAATTAGAATGTTATTTTTTATGTATGTTCTCCCATATTTGCGTCATTTAAGAACCGATTTTGAAAATTCTTTTTTTATCCGATAGTGAATTCTTCTGGAAAGGTCACATAAAATTTTCAGAAAAATCAAAATGACAAAAATGATATTTAGTATCTTTGCGCGTATCTCTGTCATTTAGGAAGCAATTAATAGTACTAAACAAAATCCATGACAGGAAAAAAAATATGATTCCTGTTTATTTTAATAAATAAGTGTATAATTCGATATTATGACGTGGATGTCTTTAAGGCTGATTCTGATTGTGTATTTAGAGTATTATCGTATATCAAATCTCTATGGTTAGAAATCTTCATAGGATGACATTCTTGTCTGTCGCTAGCCTTTCATAGTATGTACATATTATTCTTCATCGATATGCATTACAAGACCTTCTAAAGCGAGTTTTTTTATGATACCTAGACTAGCAAGAAATATACCATGTTGTTGAATACAAATATCACGAGATTTTTGAAAATAGGAAACCTGCAGTTGAACATGTGGTATATTAAAATATTGTGGAATTGTGGCTATCTAAGACGTAACTAATATATCTAGTAAGTAATCCAGTAAAGATGGTAATAAAACATAACATCTTTTCACAGCTTTTACTGCACTTCTAAGGCCGCGCTAACCTAGTCGAAGTACCACCGCCCTTATAAAGTCTGCATAAAAAAGTATGCATGACTTTTGGGTATGCCGCATGGTCATGTCCAGTCTTTTCTTCCCCCACTCCTTGTCCCTTCAAAACCTTAATCCCGACCACATCCTGTCCTGTGAATGGATGTGGGCTGCCCAGGAGATAGATAGTTGGCGCGCTTTGGGGGAAGGCTTACGTCCATTAATGGACGGCCGTAGACTGATGGTGTTGTTGTACTAAAATATGCTGACTTTTGGGGATGCCGGATGGCCATGTCTACCCTTTCTTCCCACTCCTATCCCCTCCGATTCCTTAATGTCGACCTAGCCTATCCAATAAATCTATTGTATCCAATTTCCCAGGTTGACAACGCACTCGCAACTCTCCGGATGTTGCGTATGTCAATGGGCGACGGGATCACTTAAGATCAGGTGAACCATCTGCTCATTTGTCTTCCTTTTTATAAAAAAAAGTCTTGTGCATTCTAAGAGCTTGTGTTTTTATTATTATTAGAGTATTATTTTAGCTTGTTGTCTCTGATATTCATGCGTTACGGCTGTGGTACTAACTCAATAATACTGATTTATTAAGTCAATATAATCACTACTTCTATCTCATTTAACTTCTTAAATAAAGTGATTACTAGGTTTCACTTTTTAATATGTTGTTAATATGGTTTTTGTTTACATATTTACAATAAAACAAATGGACTTGTTCTACAGCTATTAATTGACTTAAAACGTCGTATAAAACGATAAGTTAATCTCTTTATCGAGACAAGAAACACGTCATTTGACATGTGTAAAGTTCACTTGATTTTAAAAAACCTTGACAGAAGTTGTAATACCTTTCCTATATTTGTGATACTAATTTTTTTAATATATTTCTTTATTTTGTTTGTTTAATTATTTTGATTTTAACGCTACTAAGAATATTTAGCGTTATCAATATTTAAGTTCAACTTAATAATGTGAAGTCTGATGCGTTGGCCTATTTTTATTATAATAATTTCTGAGGTAATATTTTCGAGAAGTTATGCTTTCTAACATAAAACCTATCAAAGAATAGTTTTGTCAGCAAAAAAAAATATTGGTGCACAGTAAACCGTAAATACAAAACATAGAACAAAAACCTGATTTTATTGTAGACTACAGTCATAAATTTCACCTTAACATCTTCTATAATGAGCATAGATAATAAAGATAAAAAAAACTTTGAAACGGCGTCTGTGACGTGTTTGATACAAACTAAATAAAAAAAAAAGTTTGGTATTGTGGTAATTGTTACCAATTGTCGAGGTTTCAGATTTTAATCAACGTTTATACCTAATTGCTCCGTCAACGCTCTAAACGCGTTCAAAACGAAATTTTGCATAGTCAACGAGCCATGTAAACTAACACCAGTTTACCGGAGTTTATTGTTTATTAAAACCGCAGTTTAAAACTTTAAACGAGACGCCATTTTGCGCTCAATAAAATAAAATAAATAATAATAAATCTTTATTCCGTGCCTTACGATTAATTTCATTACAAAGGATGGAATCTTCTTTTAAACAAAGCTTGTATTAGAAGGTTCCACTATTTCATGCAATAACTAATTTTAATACACTTATTTGTGATCTGTACTAACAAGGAAAAAAAGAAACAATTTAGAGTAGTTTAGTAGTCAGAAGTGATTAAAAGGATTGATTAATATATTAGTGTTTATTGGCCTTTTTCCCAAAAAATGGTTATTAATTTAATATTGTATTATGTTATTCTGTTATATTATATTTTCTATTAAAAAATTAAGAGATTCTTATCGTGCATAGTACTAGAATAGAATAAAAACTAAACTGAATACGTTATAAAATGTATTTTTTAAGGTTTTTGTTGAATGAATTTTCACAACAAAGTGCTTAGCAGTAGATACCTTACATTTGATTGCAACTAGGTTTTTTGTTCCTTTAACGGTCGTCCGCGTGATTATTTACATATTCATATGTAAATAGATGTTGTACTTAAAAATATTTCACGTCACTATTAATCTGTTCAATTCTGTTCACTCGAGACGAACCTGAATTCGATCCTCGGTGCCGGCACCACTGAAATTGTCAATTTTAAGTGTTGAATTACCACGTGCTCGGCAGTGAAGTAAAAACATCACGAGGAAACCTACATATCTAAGAAATAATATTTCTAAGATATGCGAGATCCACCGAGATTCGTTTTACTTAAATGTCAAATTCTAAAGTAAATTGGAAATTGTAATTTTAGGACTTTTCCATTTTGACGTCTGGTATTGCAACTTTATCGTTGTTGCTTACAATATATTGATAACTATAATCTTGTAAAACATTTATTGGTAATTACTATTATTTTAACATATCCTATACTACTAAGTAATAACATAGCTTACTTTTTATTACCAGCAAAAGTTTTATGGGCACAGAAATTTCACTAATTTGACCCAAAACAAACAAACTTATTTATTATAATTACATTGACATAGACTGAGGATGCAATATTCAATTAATATAACTTGGAAATTCACATAAAAGTTATAAATTAACCGAGTCGCCGTGCATTCCGTTTATTGGGTAATAAAACCGTGAATAAATTTAAATAAAGTTGGCCAACTACGGTGCACGACTGCACCGTTCCAATATGGAGTAAGCAGAATTACTTTTATTGCATCATTTTTGCTTTTGCCCGCTACGTGACATTTGTTTTCGTTTAAATACCCGAATAATGTCGACACACAATGTCTAAAGCGCTTTTTTACACTATATACTCCTTTGCAAAAAACCTAAGAGATAGCTAAAGCTGCTGACGCAACTTCAATCTTGTGCAAAACTTAACTTGCGGCACGATTATGTGCGTAGAGTTCATTAGGTGGCATACGATGCTTAGATCCAAAACTACGATATCCACTAAGTTAAACCAGTTCTCGAAAATTGCTTACACTTTTACTGGATCGTTCTATCATACAATAAGAACCTTGCTACAGCTCTTGAATTAAAGTTCTTGGCTTCCCCAACTCGCGAGTAGGTTCGATCCTAAGCAAGACAAGTACTAATACGATTTATTCTTACTTCATTCGCAATTTACTTGTTAAAACTACCGCTTCAGATGGCAAAATGTCCACTTGGACAATGTTACATTTTTAATACAAATTAAAGAAACCTTAATTACACTTTGCATCACTTATCTTAAATGTAATCGCACGTACTAAGTGCTTAATTTTTTAAATACCGGAACTTAAAAATATTTATAAGGAACCAAGTGGAACAATTCCCAACTTTTGTATTTAAAGATATTGAAATAATAATTTCTATATTAAGCAACTCGATTGACAAGTGAGAGCAAGACATCAAACACCTCAGTCCTACCCGTGACCATAAACTTTGACAACGTCGGGTGATAAAATTTAAAAATAAACCGCGATAACATCCGTAAAGTTGTCGTAAATAAATATTCGTGTAAGTCTTAGAATTAATATAATAATTTATTCATTTGTATTGAGAATCGAACTGGCTATACAGATCTCTGTCCACTGCACCTTAACACCCGTCATTATACACCCAGAGCGGGCAATGCCGTCCGTAATTAAGGACGCGACTCGACTCCGATCAAGTTCATATCGACTTGACACTTTTTTTTTAAATTCGGGTTAGCGGTGTTTATCGATCGATGCGGATTTATCGGTAAGCGAAACGGAAATGCATTGCGAATGTCAGGTGGCGCGATACCGTGCGCGCGTGTGTGCGTAATGTAGGTGTTCCATTTTTGAATTTTATTTTTAAGGCTACCGCAATCGTTTTTTGGTTGATACGGTACGGTAGTGGTGGCTAAAAGAGCTTAATCGACTTTAGAATTAATATAAATAAATCGATAATGTTCTAACACGTTTTATTTAAATATTACCTAATGCAACGTATTATATCGTTTTTTTAAGCTTGGAAGTCCTTAAATCGTATTATTCTAGAAATAGAATTGGCGACAATTGTTTCATAAGAAAAGCCGTCTAGGACCTTATAATAAGTGATCCCGTCGCCCATAGACGCACGCAAAATCCAGAGTTTCGCAAGTGCGTTGTCAACCTTGGGAATTGGATAGAATAGGTTCTTTGGATAGGATTGTGATTGAGGATTTAGAGGGGAAGGAGTGGGAAAAGGAAAGGGTAGACATGACCATCCGGCATCCCCAAAAGTTATGCATACTTTATTTTATGGCGACTTTATAATATTTAAAGACATTGAAATTTATTCGCGTTATAATGGGTAACAGACAATAACTTAATTCGTATAAGAAATTTACTATAATACTACTACTTGCCACATCAATCTCGATATTAATGTAGTTTTTTTAAAACTAATGTTATTGTAACCTCTGTATGTCTTCTTTAGTTAAAAATGTCTAAACCTCAATTAAATCTAAGTTTATTAATCAAACTGTAAAATATTTTAACGTGTCCACGGAAAGTTTTGGTTACGAAATTTTAGTACCCACAAATTGAGAAGGCGGCAGAACCGGTACTAGTTCAAGGGTAGGTCAGTAATGAGGTTTTTTAATTAACCGTTTTCATTTCACTTACTTGTGTTATCTTTAGTTAATTTTTGTGCTTACGTTATCGCTTCTTGGTATCTGTATTAGTACCTGATTTTTGCCCGTCCTGCTCCAAATTATAATTTAATCATTTGATGCATTTGCATGCAGATTTATTATTCGACATTTTAATAGGTACAAGCTACGTCATCTCACCTCGTTTTAAATTATAATGATATCGAAGTAAAATTAATGATTGGAACAAAATGAGTCAGTTTCTTTTGACATTAAGATTTAATTTTGGGTATATCGAATTTCATATAAAAGTCGCAAGACATTACGAGAAATCGTTTTGAAGAGTTTTTTTTAAAGAACTTTCTAACGTTTAATATTCGATTTTTTTTATTAGACGGTTCACCTGATGGTAAGTGATTCCGTCACCCATAGAAACATGCAATATCCGGAGAGTCACAAGTACGTTGTCAACCTGGGAGATTTGATAAAATATGTTTATTGGAAAGGATGTGCCAGGATTAAGGATTTGGAGGTAAATGGAGTGGGAAAAGAGAAGGGTAAACATGGCCATCCGATATCCCTTAAAGTCATGCTTACGTTATTATATGCCGGCTTTATAAAGGCAATAATTTAAAAAAATACATAATTATTTGATCAAAATAATAATTTTTAAAAATATTATTTGATCAAAGATTACAAAGTTGAAATTTCAACCGATCACCAGTAAAAATCATTAAGAACAGATGTTTTAAAACTTCAAATCCATAGGAAACATTTTTAACATTCGAATTGCTTATATCGAACGAGAGCTTAATATTTACTTAATTTGAAATCGCTATCGAGAGATCGCTTGAAATTCGAATTGCGAAATCCTCGAATATTTTTTTTTATTTCAAATATGTATCCAGAGGTTTTTAAAATTCGAATAGCTCCACCGTTTAAATATGAAATTAAATTAAGATGGGTTACTCTTGGTGATGATTTCGCTTAAATGAAACTGGCTGCTCGTTAGCGAGTGCACGAAGACGCATGACCTCCGAATGTTCGGCGCGGCGCCCTCGGCGGACGGACGCGGTTCCGCGCGGTGCCTTTATAATTGATGTGCATAAACACGATGCCGTATATAGGATGCTCTATAATACGTAAAACAAAATAAAACGTTAAATGTGACTCAGGTGATATAACCACGATTTCTGCGAGGAGTCAAGATCTGTTCACTGAAAAACAATTTCATTTGCTCCAAATCTGGGTATTTATTGACTATTCTAAGTTGAAATGGAGATTTTGTACATACCTATTTTTACAGAACTCGTCAATTTGACGCATTTGAAAGAACGTAAACATTTTATAGAATAAATAATATATTTTGAAAGAAATATTGTCAAATAGTTGTATCGATATTAAAGTAGAAATTTGGTGAAGAAAACAATTTTTTAGTAAATAAATTAAATTAATTATAACCGATTTCCAATTTTTCTACATGAATCAGAAAATGCGTCAAATGGATGCGCTTTGTAAACTGTTAAAAGTGGCTCAGGTTTATACTACAATTATTTTAGGGATCAATGAAGCATTTAAGTCCACTAAAAAGCAATTTCATTTGCTCGGAATCTTGGTATTTATTGCACAAAACTGGTATTTAAAGCAAAAGTTGGATGAAATTAAAATTTCCGAATATTTATTTTCGAATAATCAATTGTCAAATCATGATATAGTAGCTTTGTTACTTATTATTTATTTGAAATCAGTGATCTGAGCCAAGAATTTATAGTAACTACAACAACAACATTATGAGGCTTTATAACATATTTTTTTTTAAGTTAAAATTAGTTTATAATACGGTTTTTACTACAACGATAATATTTTATTGGAATACTTTTTGCTCAAAGTATTTTTTTTTTGTATTAAAAAATTATATTGCGCGCCATGTATAATCCTAGAAATAGAAAACAATTCAAACACTCGCGTGTGTTTAATATAAGTAGGTTTAAAACATCCTATGTATGTACGCGGTCATGAACCAACACATACATCGCAATACCCACACAAGAACTGGCCAGCGCCCAGCAGTGCGTAAATATATTTTGTACGGACAAAACTGTTATTTTTTAAAATAATAATTGATGTGCATTCACATTGTGCCCCTCTGTCTGCGTCCAACAATTGTCAATAGGCTGTCATTTTTTTTTCTTTCCTTTTGTGGCGAACCGCAGTCTATTTTCCGGCCAGTGATAAACTTAAAAATGGCGTCACAAAATTTTCATTTTTAGCCTGGTAACATCAAAACAAATGAAATTTAAAAAAAAGGAATGTTATAAGCAGAGTCTGTTACAATTTAATCTACAGATTTACGATTAATATACGTCAATGGCGCCCAGCAGATGTAAAATTCTTTCACGGACGGAAGCTTGGGTGTGATCAGTAGGTAAAAACATCGCGATTATTATGTCCATTGCATTTTTACAACTATTTAACCTTTAAAGTCGCTTTATTCCGCTTTATAAAGTCTCCACAGCGCTTTCGATGCTTATCGCTAAATTTTATTAAAGTACCGCTAAAAACGTGGAACTCGAACGTATTTTAAACGCGGCGAGACCTTAATAGTGTAGTTAAATTAAAATTTTACGATTGCGATTAAATGTAAACCTAATTTATGGTCGGGTTAGACAATGCGGAACACATCAAAGTAAATTCCGACATACGTGAATAAATAACTGTTGGGGCGTAAGGCTGCCGAAAGAAATTGGGAATTCCTGATTTATATTTAACATTGTAATGAATTTTTATATTTTGTTATCCCCCCAGCATTCAATGCAACATCAAACCTTTGCTTAAATTCCAGCTTATATTGCAATATTGATCAATAAAAGATTAGTCTCAAAGTTATGAGCTAAATTTTAGGTTACATTTACTCAATAAAATTTAGGGCTGTTGTGCTTTCTGTCGCTCATAATTTTATAAAGCAACCATTAAATGTTCAAACAAGGTAACAGACATACACACGTTTGCTCCCGATTCTGTCAATATGGCGTAACGTCAAACGCTACCGGTGATCGCGGTCATTAAAAGGCCATAAATAAAGTCGAGAGTCGCCCGTCCGGGGTCCATCTGTCGCCCGACAGGCTGGCCCTTGTAAAAATAAACGCGACACAGCCGAGCGGCTTTCGAAACTTTAGAACTGGCAACACTCGCGTCGCCTTGCCGCCGCCATTTTAGGACGCGCTGACATTTTGACAATTAAAACGCTCCAATTTCACGCGGGAAATGGTGCGTATCCAAGAAAAATGTGTTGCAAGGTTTCTCAATGTTGCGTGATCTTCGATTCGAAGAGGAAAATGATAACCTGGTGTTACGGGAATCCATGGGCTCACCATAAGTTGATCTGCTCCCTCGTTTGCACCATTCTCCATAAAAATAAAAATAAAAACAATCTAATTTAGCTAGATCATTTTCAATAAATAAATAAATATGCAGAGCCTGGGAAGGACCTTATTTATATAATAGAGTATTACAAATAGGGTCAAATATGTCAGGATACTAGCAAATACTTCGTATTTGATGTATTTACTACAATGTAGATAAGTGAAAATTATTTACACGAACCACTCACTGCGTCATGTTCGCGATACTTCAGCGATAACTGCTACACAGAAATTTTACTCAAGCGATGTAAAATAAAAATACGAAAGCAATGATATATTTTTTGTAACTGGCAGCACTTAACAACAATCTAATCGGATGGTCAGTATTGATGCAGTCACGTTTCATTTTACGGTAAAATAAAAAAAAAGATTTTAAATTTTTACTGCCTTATATACGCGCAATAAAGTGTTTTGTACAGTTATTTGACTTATGTATCTTATTTTGGTGTTTGTGTATTATTTTGGTGTTATATTCAGAGATGTGTCTAACACTTTCTTAACTCGCAGCCTGTTAATTGGAGCTGTTATTAGTACGCAAGGTGTGAAACACCAGTTATGTTATGAATGGCGGAGAATAATATTCGTGGTTTGGAAAAAAATGACAAAGGTACATTTCGAAAATTAATAATTGCTCGGACCGAATTTTTAGATTTTTTGTCACTATCCAATTATACATCATTCTCCGACTATGTCAGGTTTTCTCTCGACTGTGTTTGTTGTCTTTATTAAGGTTATTTGTCCCTTACCCTGAAAATAATTAATTTTTGTGCATATATTTGCAATTCGCTATTACTCGATTCTACGATTTCTGCGGCCATATTGGAACTTAAATAACCAAATTGCTTTACCGCCATAAGCGATCATCAATCACAGGGGCATTAGTGTAAACAGCCGTGGTTATACCTTAAGACAAAAAGAACCAGCCACTAACTCCCAACTCTGCAATAAAGAAACAATATAATGTTCAAAGCGAAGTCACTAACAACCGGCTCGCATATATTTTTCCTTTATAAAAATCTCAAACAATGCAGCGGTTGCGTTAGTTTTCAATACAAAAGCTAAGGCCAAGTTCGCTGCGGATGCGCGTAAGGCCGATGCCACACTTAAGATAAAACCGCCATTACCGTGTGTGTCACCCGTGACGACGCCATTTTGTCTATTAACTACGGCGAGGTAATAGTGGGAAAACTATGGTGAAACGGCCAAATTGGTTTCACATTTATAGAAATCCGCCTCTTTTTTTATTATTATCGTTACGCAACACCCGCCAGCCAGTGTCGGACTGGAATTTCACAATTGTTTTGTGTAGACACACCATACGCCTAACGTGCCATGAAGACAAATTAAAAATCAAAATTTTAACCTTGTACCAACGATTTATACTTAGTGAAAAATTATATATTTTGTACGGTGCGAACAATGGCTGAATCGCCATACTTTTATGCTATGAAAAAATATATGACATGTATAAATTTCATTTTGGTAATAAATAAATATATTTGACTTTTTGTCACTTTGCAAATATGTAGTAAGTAGTAAATTCGTAAAATTTATATCTACCTTGGTATTTTTAATAATTTCCAATCAGCTTTGGTAACATACCTGCAACAAAGAGGGGTCGACGTTGAAACACAGTAAAAATGAACATCTCATAATTAAGTTCCCTTGCTGACATTTGGCGGCAAAACAAACGCTGGTAGCCATAAATTCTAGTCCAATAAAAAAGCAATTTAAAAACATTCAAATTCGAAAAGAGAACTCCTCGAAATCATCATGGCTCGCCTATTATAATGAGGTCTTAGTTCAGTTCAAATTTGACTTCTATTGTCTTAAACAAAAGGCGCATTGAGTTCGGGGGATGAGCCTTTTTGAATTTGTCGCGTATGCAAGAGTCACGCGACCGTGACGTCACTGTTCGGTAACCACGCTCGATGCACAAACGTTACCTACAACTTCTCTATCAAAAGATTATCAGCGAACTGTTGTTTTATTTCGCGTACATTTATTTTTTAATAACTTTAATAACATGCCTTTATTTCTAGGTTAAAGCAACAACAAGATTGAGCCTTAAGAAATTTTTTTTTAATATCTTTGCAAAAATCACTGTGGGCCATGCATATTTGTCGTATCATATATATACATTAGATAATGGCCAGAAATATTTTTTTTTGTATTTCTTATTTAAAATCCAACCATTTTGTAGTCGTGTTCACACCGCGTGTTCAATTTAAATATCGAAAAAGTGGGACGCCGTATAAAAAATAAATCAACATCATGCCAGCTTGTCGGAGTCTCTGACGCACGACGCGCGTTCTCAAAAATTACGACGTTTTGACATTTCCGGTTCCTAAAAAGCCGACAGGCGGGCAGAATTGCCACAACGTCTGACCAGTGGAAGGTTTGTTTAACCTTCAGTTTGAAACACAAAAATTGACTTGCTAGAAAGGCCGTAATAAATCTTTGGGTTTTTATCTTATACTTTGTATTTATTCTAAAATTGTATGTTTTTTTTATATCAATTCATAAGTATTTATTTATTTATTTATTTATACTTTATGCACAAACAAAATGTACAAAGGCGGACTTAATGCCAAAGGCATTATCTACCAGTC
>JAOCPS010000011.1:1864431-1879231 GCA_025505425.1 Graphium colonna
CCTGTACCTGTGCCTGTACAACCACGTCTTAAAGGCTTTTAATATATGGACTTTTTAATAAATGTTTTATTATTTATTCTCTTTCTCAGTGGTTATGTCTATAAACCATTGATATCCATTATGTTTACGCTTCTTATATCGCTCCTAATAATATTTCTGATTATTTTAATTTACTCATTTGTTTGCTGATTCACAAATGATTATTCTCGACTTGGGAATGATTACGCCCTCGTGCATAGAGCCAGCGTAAATAAGCTATCCTTATGTTTAAAAATGTCCCCTCCTTTCCCTTTTCCATCTTTAGTATATACTTTTCCACGATATTTTGTATCCAGAGCAAGACGGCAAATGCATCTTTGTGGATTTTGCGAATGCCTAAATGCAACGGTTGTTAGTTAACATCAAGCGAGTCATCAGGGTGTCTGCGAACTTCCTTTACTTATAAAAAGAGACAGGAAAAAACTTTTTTTATTCTAGCTGTTGTCAATTTCAAACTTAAACATGCTTGTTTGCAAAATCGGAGCTTGTTTGCACGTTTTTTACGTAGTTTTAAAATAGGTAAGGGAAAGGACAGGATATTCCTTTAGAGTAGTCAAAGTTTTTTTTAGATCAAAATAATATCAAAAGCTAGAAACTGATCTCTTCAGTCAAAAGACGAAATTAATTGCGGCAGTTTCATTGATTGTCAATGACTGACATGTTTGACATCATAATGTCAAACTTATATACGGCTGTTCATGGTTTATTTTTACCTAGCCTGTTTTGGCGACTTAAGGCCCTGTATACATGGAGCATTGATCGAGATTACGAGTTACAATTTACCAAGTGCTACTCCTTAATATGACAAACAGGTGGTCGAACATAACATCTTTTGCTGCAATTCTACGGCTCTGCTCGCTCGGGGAAGTGTCACCGCTCTTTATAAAGTCGGCTTAAAATATAGTATGCATGACTTTTGGGGATGCTGAATGGCAATGTGTCAGACATTTTATTTTCCCACTCCTTTGCTCTCCAAATCCTTAATACCGACCTAACCTGGATAGGATAAATCTATTCCATCCAATTACACAGGTTGACAACGCACTCGCGGCTCTCCGCATGATGTGTATGTCCATTTGTCTTATCCGTAAAAAAATGCAACCGCTTTGTGAAGACATTATTTACAAAATATCTGCTTGAAGCGTTTGCTAGTTTGGTAATAGGATATTCTTTTGTTGTTACAATTTATTCTTCTTTTGAATAAGCATATGCATATTATAAAGCGGCATTCGACTCAAATACGAGATTCGAGAAAAACTTCTCGTTCTAGTTTGTGAATAACTAAAGTACAGTTAAAACGAGTAAGATTCAAGCATGTATCGTGCTGTATTGCGCAACTTTCGCTCGCGTGTGCACGAGGCCTAAGCGGCCCTAAAACCTGCCAAAGGTCGCTCTCGGCCGCAAAAAACCACCGACTGTTTATGTTGCAACTGACAGGAGGCACAATTATAATTTAAAGCCCTCACATCGAGTTGATTAAGAGGCAATAATGTCATTATATATGGCTGTAAAAAAGTCATTACGATATGACGCCCGTCAACGGAAGGGCGTAAGCGACGGAGATTGTCAAGCGTTTCTACGGCGCGAGAAACTAGCTTCTGCCACTTTGTCTATTTCGACTAAAGGAAAACGTTATTTACTGTGCCAGAAGTATTTTGCTAAAATTGCACATAGAATCACATAATAAAATTTAAAGAAAAACTAATCATTTAACTCAGTAAATCAAGCAAGAATGTATACTTGACTTAGACAAAAATATTTTTGTATGCAGATGTTATTAGAACTTTGTCTTTGTTTTGTTATTAAACTTTGTATTTAAACTTGTTATTTTTAAAGTCAATATACTCATTGACTTTAGATTTTTGTTTCATTAAAAACTCCTACAGAGTTTGTAACTCCACGCGTCCACAAATGAAAGTACATCCTACACTCCTCAATGACGAATCTTTGGCAACTCATATCAGGTAGTATCTACTTAAAAAAGATGGCAACGTTATTTTACTTTTTTTATTAAAAAAAAATTCCGTTTGGAAATTTTTAAAAAATTCCTTGACGGAGCAAACAAGATATTATGAACAGGTTTTGATTTTTTCTATACCGTATTTTCCGTATAACGAACGCTAAAAAACGATCTTCAACGACGAACGAAAAAATATTTAATTCTCGCAGTTAGGATAAGCGTTGTATTATATTTAAAGTGTCTTCATTTTGCTATTGATCTTTTTAATATAACGTTCCGATCTAAAATGATTCTTCTCTTTCTAAAAATGTTTTTAACATTGAAGTAGTTTTTTTTTGTTTGTCACAACTAATGCGGTGTAGTTTGAGGTAAGATCTCGTGATGCTTGAATCTTGAATCTATTTACACAAGGGTGTATCTAGGTTTTCTAGGGTGTGTTTTAAGGGTGTATGTGATTTTCCAGGGTGGGCACTAGACCGTCCGAGGGAGGACACTAGACTAACCTGAAGTATCCACTAGACTGTCCTGGGGACACTGCACTATTCTGGGTTGGGCGCTAAACCACCCTGGGGTGGGCTCTAGAGAGGCCCCCCTCTATATACGCCCGTGTATTTACATTGTAGAACCATTATCACTTAATACGCAAGATCCGCAATTAATATTTTCAAATTGATTAATTTGTAATAAATCTGCCCATAAAAAACCTTTTTTTATATGTCGCCACCTCACGCCACGTTGTGTGCAACAGTGATGCAATATATCATCTCACTTGCGCCGTACGTGATGTGCTGCGGTATTAAGCGATTAGAAAAAAAATCCGCGTAAATGCCTACTTAAATCCATAATATCTTGATCCCCCGCATGGCGTTGTTGCGTGAAAAACGCGAGTAACGAGGGAAACATCATCGATATTCAAGTGCCATATTACATTGGCTACTTACACAGGTGCGGCGACGAAAGTTTTTACTATGTAGCGATTTGTTATTGAGTTTAAAACGAACTTTATTGCAAAGCTTTAAGATGCATTATTGCGATGGTGAATGCAGGGTTTAGCGACAAATCTTGTGGTGTCTTAGTATTTCGCAACGCGTCAGTGTCCATCGGATGATTGATAGCGATAGATTTACGGCTTCGCCAAGTCGTAAATAAAATTTTCCTGCGACCGATCGCACGTACCACCGTCTTTTTTGTCCAATTTCAAATACACCAGTGTATTGACAGTTCCGCTATCGTATTCACTGTTTTACTTGAATATTTCAACACGCAAATATTGTGATAATTAGCATTAATATGTCAAAGTGCTTCTAAAACTTTACACAGGGCATTATGGCATTTCTTCATTTGTAGAGTTTTTGTTAACATAGGAGAGAAATGTGAAGTAAAGGCATTTGAACTTTCTTATTGCATTTACTAAGTGTGATAAACCACTCTTATCTTAAATTTTACTGATAAAGTGTGACTTGTTTTTAAATTCACAAGCAGCTCCTTCTGAATCTCAAAGTCTACTTAAAAGATATAACCAAACAAGTTTTAGTTCAGAAACAAAATATATATTAAAATCTGACGTGTACATTTATATAGCTATACTAATATTATAAAGAGTTTGGTTGTTTGAACTAACTCAGGAACTACTGGTCCAAATTGAAAATTTATTTTAGTATTGGATAGCCCTTTTATCGAGGAAGGCTTTAGGCTATATAACATCACGCTGTGGTCAATCAGAGAGGGGTATCAGTTAAAAATATTACAAAAAAGAGAAAAATTTACGCGGGTGTAGCATGCAAGGATCACTAGTCATATATAATTAATTAAGAATACTCTATTATAATGCTTTCCTCAAAAGTAAATAGCTCTGGTTTTAGGTGAATTGAACGTCTAAGAAAGACGTACTTCACTTAAAATCAAACTCGAGATGACCCTACATATCAGGTACTAAAGGTCCGAAGCTTCCTATAGACCATAAACCCTTTTCACATGAATCACATGGTCACTGTACGGTTGCTGTGCCGTGCAAGGAGAAATGTTTGAGCTAATAAGAGAGCTTTCACATGGACCGTATGTCGCCGGGCGTTATACAACTCTACCCGACACGGCACCCGTGTCGTGACCGTGTTCATGTGCAAAGGGCCTTAGGGTCAAACGGACAATAGCCGGCACACAGCACGACACGTGCAACGTCCTATGCGGGTTTCCTAGTACACACTGCCATTTATGTGTATAACGCAATTTTTCCCCCTTATATAAAAACTCGTCCGGCTCGCATTTTTATGTGCATTGTTTTATTGTATGCATCGAACTATGTGGAGGAAAAATATGTTGTTTGCATGCATTAGACGAGTCACTCAGAACGTCTGCGGTCGTATGCTATTTTTTTATAAGTATACATAAACGGTATGCTTATATAATCGTTAATACACGTGTAGTATTTTGCTTGTGTAGTGTAACAAGTCGAAAGATAAGCAAAAATATTGTCCTACTACAAATCTTTTTAAGCGACTTCAAAGAAAGGAAGGAGGTTCTCAATTCCAATGTTCATATTTTTTTAATGTACGTTTACGCATATCTCTGCCATTTATGAACCGATTTTGAAAATTCTTTTTTATCATATAGAGTATACTTCCGAAATGGAACCGTAAAGTTTTCGGAAAAATCAGTTTAGTGGTTTTTCTTAAATCAAAATAACAATGTTGAATTTATGTATTTTTGCACATATTTCCATCATTTATAAACATTTTAACCTACCAGATAAGTTCAAGCTGTAGTACAATATGAAAAGTTCTTGGAAGAAGGCTTTTTGAGTGTACACTATGAGACTACTAAAGATAAACTAAGTTTTAAGTTGTGCGTACAATCCTTTGTAGGTCTTTAATGAAAATAATCTTCTCCTCAACTTACATTACTTAATTTATTTACTGTTGATTCTAAAATTAAATTACCTTATATCTTGACTGTTAAGTAGTATTGTTTAAATAATCTTGTTTTAATATTAAACAAAAAATTTAACTGGTTGTATCAGATAAATTATTTCATATCTAGTCTCTTTTTATCAAGAACGGTGATACTATTACAAAAAAGGTGATATAACGGTGAAGCCTAACACGAATAGAGTTCGAGCTCAAGCTGGTCTAGCTGGTCTATGCAAAGCACGGCAAGCGTATGAATGAAGCGGGCGGGCCCTGTGGCCCCAATACGCAAAGACAGGCGGACAAGTCCGGATTGTGCAGTATCTGCAGAATACGTTGTCTTATGCATTTAAAACTGCAGCACTTTTAGTAATAGAGCTTGCCGTTCTATCGACGAAAAATATTTTTTTATGAAAATGTAAGCAAAAAAATTGGAATAACCTGATGGTAATCAACCATAGACTGTAACAATTTGTAGGAGTTACAAAAGATTTGAGGTAGAGTATGACGTCTTTTTATAGCTTTTGCTACACTTTGATGGCTGCACTCGTCCGGGGAACTACCAACGCCCTTTATAAAGTCGGCATAAAATGCATGACTTTAGGGGATGTCAGATGGCAATGTCTCTTTTCTTTTTCCACCCCTTTCCTCTCCAAATCCTTAATCCCAACCCATGCTTACCAATAACCGATTTTATCCGATTTCCCAGGCCGACGTGGCATTAGTGACTCTCCAGATATTGCGTGTGTCTAAGGGTGACGTGATTGCTTAACATCAGGTGAACTGTCTGCCAGTTTATCTTCCTTTCAATAAAAAGTGAAGATTAAGTGTTTGTTTCAAAGTAAACTTGGAACAATAAAACTCAGGAAAACGAGATAATAGACTTTAAGTCAAATAATTATTAGAACCCTTGTATAAATCAAACCTGAAGGATCGAGACATGGAGTCTAATGCGCATAACTACAATTCTCATGTAAAAATGTACTACAAAAATATGTATGCCACGCAGCCTTGGTCACCATGCACCACAATCCCTTTGCTTGGGTGAGACGAGAAGAATATTCGAGAACCGAGAACACATTTGCCTAGCAGTGAAACATTAATACAAAATTGGCCAAGGCAATAAATTTCAGCACAATTCCTGTCACATAGAGACAAAAACCGAAGACAAGAGTAAGGACGCTAAAATAAAACCCAATTTATCAAAGAATAAATCAACAGAAGCCGAGGGTAGGAGCTAGTAACGTGCGAGACGATCATTCCACTGTTGTACTGCCGGACCTTTACGCATTTCGTAAACCTTTACTCGCCAAGATTAATCAATGTCAATCGAAAAGTCAGTGTCGGAGACAGGCCGCTTTCTCTGCGCCCGTGACATTTCCCTCGACCTTGGGCGAAAAAACCTGCCCGGAGTCCGTAACCCTAATTAATAAGGAGATCGAGTGAAGTAGGGCACAAACTTTCCTCCAATATTTCGTAAATTTACATCATCCGTAGTGCCACTACACGAAAAGATACATAGTTCAGTTTGCTGAGGTAGATTAAATTTGCATAGCTCATTGTTGTTTTTTTTTATGGAAAAGATGATAAACGAGCAGACGGTTCACTTGATGAAATAATCCCGTCGCCCATGGACACACTCAACATCCGCAGAGTAGAATGTGCGTTGTGAACCCAGGAAATTGGAAAAAAATGTTTAGTTGATAGGACGGGACGGGAACATATTTAGGATTAGGTAGACAAAAGAGTGCGAAATGAAGAGGGAAGAAATGGTCACCCGATTTTTGGCTGATTTAAAAAAATGCGGTTATTCCTCTTACGATTTTCTCAAACTAAACTTAAATTTATACTATAAAAAAATCACTTTGTATTTCTCACTTATTCCTGTTGCAGTGTTTGATAGATAGTATATATGATTATTTATAAAAATAAAATTCGATAAACTCGTTCTGAAGGAACTCTGTTTAATTTTATTCTCTATCATAATTAATGTTAATTATGGTGAAAATATTAATTATCACAAGTTAATAAGCAATAATCTTCTTATACTAAAAGAATATATAGAAATATTTTTTTGTTTATAATAAATGATATAAAAACACTCTATCATTCACTTATTCCTGTTACTATTACAGTGATTAATATAAAGTATATTTGATTGTTTTTATATATCTGTACATACTATTTATGATGACCGGTTGGCGCAGATGCTAAGACATTAGCTGATGCGTCACAGGTCGTGGGTTGGATTCCCACACGAAGCCAAAATTTGTACGACCTACGAATAGTGTTTGTCTTTGTGCGATTTATGTTTGTAAAAGGCCCTTGTAACACAAGACTTGATCTTATAATAAGGGCAGCGTCTTTTTTTTTTCAAAAAAAATGTCGCAGGGAGAACGTCACGCAGTAAGTTACACAAACAAGCCTATCTTTTAGGTCAGGTATTGTACAAGCACTGATTTTTTAACAGAATTTCAGCAGCCATCGAATAGAGTAATTAATAAAAAATTCGATCTCTCCACGCTTTGCGATCTTGTTGCGCTGCCAGCAAAAACTCCCGATGGCTCTGATATACGGTGCCTCGTAAAAAAACAGCGGAGAACGGAACGTCGGTTATACAACGAAACGAAAGGCCGACGCGATTGCGACCTTCTTGCCGTTTTTTTTTTAATTTCTCGGTCAAAGGACAAGAACTCACGGAATACTGCCAATAATATTTTTTAGTATCTACCTTTAACTTTATTAGCACATAATTATCCCTAAGAAAGGCTTGACGGTTGTTTTTTTGTTATTTTTTATTTTGTTTCTTTAAAAAAAACTGTACTTACTGTAAGTTACTGTATACGACAGTCTCCTAATCTACGAAAGAACTCCAAGAACTAGAATCAAGTATAAATATTAAACACAAACACAAAAATACGTTATTGAGGTTAAATTTAAAACCCTTAACAGTTTCATCTAGAAATCATTGACTAGCAGAAAATTTATTTTTCTCGTTAATTATCTTGATATGTTTAATTGCTCTTTTTAGAAGTGTCAGATGGTTTGTTTATTAGCAAGCAACATTTTCTTTAAAAGTTATTCTTCAAATATTTCCCACTTACGTAACATTTATAATATTTTATCAAAATAACTAGAAAATAAAATGCAATGACGTCTCTGTTTAATTTAACTCCCTATCAAAATTAATGTTAATTATGACGATAACATTAGTTACTACAAGCTAATAAATAATAAACTTCTTGTACTAAATAAATAAATATTATGAAATAAATTTCAATATATTAAATGATCTCGGCGTGAATGCAAAATGAACAACTTTTTTGAATGAAGAGTTAACAATAAATGTGGCGGCCACACCCAGCGAAATTAAAGACCTTATCATACAAAAGGGCACCAAGTATTTGGATTGTGGTTAATTAATAAAGTTTATTCATTATGATAAAAATGTTTTATAATTTCTATTATATTAAGTAAATATTGTTTCTTTAGATAGAAAGAAGTATTACTACCTAAAACTGATACTTTTCAGTACAGGAAGGACGGAAAAACGGAGTTTACCCATGTACATACAGGGTAACTAGTAAGTTACTTTCAATAATTTAAGACGTTAAATGTGGAAATATTATTAAAAATAAATATTAATTTATCACTAGATTAACATAATGTAAAGTTATAAAAATAATTACGTAATTCGTGCGCATCCGAGCTGACGCGGAGTGGCCGGAGTGAGACGGAAGGCGGAGAGTACCAGCTGATCACAACGGCCATACTTCACTACCTACTTTACTAATTTTATTTCGCAAATATGATGACGATCGAGCACCGAGTCCTTTAATATTTAGGTACTAATTATCCTATATTCATTGATGTCAAATAATAAAATTACAAGTAAAAGCGAAGTATTATTAACAAGTGTTCATAACCAATTTTTTTTTCATTACTAGGGTAGCAGAAAACCTTGCTACCATAATCAGGGAATCTTTTCAAGCCAATATTGCCAAACCTATTGAAGACTACTGTCAAAACTGTCCATGGGAAAGACATAAAGGTTTACTTATTGTATATGAAACTCAGCGTCTTGTTTGCAAGAATAAAAAAAAAATAAAAATAATTGTTGAGGGTGTGAACCCATCTGCAAAGTATTCGCACGTGAGATATAAAAATTAATAAACAAAACTAAAAGCCCGCCTCCATATTACTTTATTCGACGCACGAACATTTGTTATTCTGTAATACATTTTTTTTATTTGCATAATATTTTATGCCTGCTACAAATTTGTCCACTTGTGTTTTTTTTATGGAACGGATGACAAACTACAAAGGTTCACCTGATATTAAGTGATCCCGTCGCCTATACACACACCACATCTGGAGAGTTGTGTATGCGTTATCAACCTAGGAAGGAATGGTCATCCGGCTACCCCGAAAGTCATGTGTAATTTATTTTATGCCAATTTTGTATAAGGTGGTGGTACTTCCCCGGGCGAGCACGACCGTATAAGTGCAGCAAAAACTGTGAAAGGGTGGTATGCTCTACCATCTTGAATTGTGTCAAGACATATTGGCAAACTTCAAGAGTGTAGTTCAACATATTTTCTGACCGTCGTACGTAAGTCGTATATTAACATAACATATTAGAATATTCTATTTAGACAATGAGGTTCAAAATAACATAGCAGGAACTATAGAAGTTAATTTTTAGTTAATAGAGCATATTATCTTTTCACAGCTTTTACTACACCACTACGGCCATGCTCGCCCGAGGAAGCTCATTTTATGAGAGACGATATTCAACATACGATATAGATATAATTTTACATAAGTTTTTACTTTGCCACCTTTTTAGAGGTGGTAGAGTATAACATCTTTTCACAGCTTTTGCTGAACTACTATGGTCACGCTCGCCCGTATCACCACCCTTTAAAAATTCGGCATAAAATAAAGTATCCATAACTTTTATCCAATGCCCGAGGCTGATAACGTGCTCGCGACTCTTTGGATGTCGTTTTCGCGACTCTTTGGATGTGTCTACGGTATCGCTGAACTTGATGTTCAGCGATTCCGTAGACAACACGACATCAAGTCCGTTCATTTGTCATCCTTTCCATAAAATAATCTAAATAGTTATTCCTGATAAAAATATTCTTGAAGTACTAGGAGCGCATAAAGCAAATGAGCGCATAAAGAAAAAAATTACATTAAATATTAGCAAATGCAAAATGTTGGAAACGAATTTAATTTCCATAGTATGGATACAATATTAGTACCTAATGTAAGAAAACTTTAATTCACTATGACAACTCAATACCTGTCTAAGACTATAAATACTTGTTATTTATCATCGTTAAGTTAATGAAAAGAATCCAAGAGCTGGTGTAAAAGATTTAGTTAGATAATGTGATTCCAGAGATTAAAAAGAACTTCACAGTTTCTTGTCCTGAAATTGCTGCTTGTACAGTCACCAGTAGTAAAATATAGGCTTAGTTTTCTACCTTTTAAAAATTAACATCATTTTTTTTTCATTTGACACATTTAAATTTTGCTCGTGACTATACATATTATATTGGAAATACTTGCGCAAAAGAGAATGCTTATAGTGCGTGTGGACATCGAATTTGGATCCGAAACGTTTAGAATCCAAAAGGCCGTAACTGATACAATGTATTCTAGTTAACAACTTGTCCAAACAATTATATCGATCGGGGAAGTCGTTCGTGTTTATGAAATGCATTATGCAATAGAATTTTGTGCGTAACACTCCTGAAAGCCTAGTACACGGAGACAGTTAAAATGAGACATTGCTCATGTTTTTAGAGTTCCGTAGTCCACAAGGAACCCTTATAATTTCGTCGAGCCTGTCCGTCTGTCCGTCCGGGCTCGTACTTCATCTTTTCTACAACGGTTGTCGTCCCCCCTCAATCAACTTTTGAAATATTATTACAATAATTTTGAAAAAAATGTGTTATATACCTCTAAGTAAGAACTTACAACTAAAACTATAGCTGACTTGATATCTTACATAGTTATGTTTATACAACTCCTCAAACTTACAGTCGTCCTCACAAAATGTATAGAGTCAACCGCAGAATGGAATTTGTCAGTATTCATTTTGTTTACGGAACCCTTTCATGTGCGTGCCCGACACGCTCTTGGCCGGTTTTTAATTTCAAGAATGTCTCACATATTCTTACATACAGACAATCGTCTAGAAATACTTATTTATGTGAAGGTCATACAAATTATCGAGGTGGGTATCCCCCTGAGTGAGAAGTTGCTAACCAATGTGAACCAAGTCGATATGTGGTAAGGCACAGTAAGGAAACCACCCTTGACCAATACTCTAAACGTTCTTGTACTGTATTATTTATAAGGCTCTAACAATAAGGTCTTGATTTTAATGACAATTAAGTGTTAATTGACGTTTCTGAGTATCAAGACATCAAAGACGGCTCCACCAATGCATAACTTATGGCTGCCTCCATCAAGCTACGCGCGCAGCGTAACGAGTACCGTCCACAGAGAACTGTTTTCGTTAACGCACTTTTGAACGCATTATAATTGAACCTAAGTCCGTGATTGTTGTAGCTTCCCATAACCGAGAACTTCGAGTATACAAAGTGTTTTAAATTACCCTTTTTGTTATCACTTCCAATAACACTATTGTTTACTAAAAAACAAAATCGACAAGTTTATTTTCACAGAAAATTGCAAAAAGCGAATTCAAACGCCTTAAAATTGTACTTTACAGATCTTTTCCGTTATTTTAATTTTAAAAACAGACTCATAATTCCATTTTTATAAAACAATTTGTTAGCCATTGTGGAAGTGTACTCTATGAGATTTTTTTTTTCAAATCAGTCATAAGTTGCGGGGATATGTGCGAACATTCCTAAATTTTGTTATTTTTATTTAAAAAACGAACTGATGAACTGTTTTTTTTTTATTTTATGGGGCTATCCACGAAAAATGATCTATCATGTCAAAAAAGAATTTCTGAAATTGGTTCATAAATGATGGAGATACGCGCAAAAATACACAAAACCAATTTTGTTATTTTGATTTAAAAGAAAAACTACTTAACTGATTTTTCTGAAAATTATATGAGAAAATACCCTATGACAGAGATATGCGCGATCCTACATTAAAAAAATAGAAAAATTCGAATTGAGAACCTTCCTCCTTTTTTGAAGTCGGTTAAAATAAGAAACATCATATTGATAAAAATACACAAGCTTCGTTTATCACAGAGTTTATTATTAACTTTAATAAAATTTATATATTAAGAATTTTTTGATGTTTTGTTTGTTTGTTTGATTGAACGCGCTAATCTCTGTAACTACTGCTTCAAATTCAAAAATTATTTTAGAATTCAATAGCCCTTTCGAGGAAGGTTTTAGGCTATATAACATCACGCCATGAAAAATGTTGCAAAAACACGGGAAATACATGCGGGTAAAAAGAGCTCGTTACTAGATACACATCCACAAAACATTAACAGATTTGAATAGTCAAATAAAAATCATAAAAAATATGAAGCGACTCAAAAAAGTCGTAAAAAATATAGTATTTCTTTTTCATTTATATGTTCAGAATACACTTTTAATATAAACACGATTTCACGTGTGACCAAGGGCCGCGAAACCTGTTGTGTGACCCGATTTTTTTTCTCAGCATCCAATCGAAGAGGAAGTGCAATAATATTTTGTGACTGTGGAAAGTGCCAGAAGTCGAGCTTAAAAGTATCTTTCCATATTTATGTTTTGCCCGAGTGTACAAAAATATAAGTGTACTACCTATTTACTTATTATTTAGCACAATAAATTAGCCCCTTGAATTTTTTACTATAAAATCAACATATGGGATTGCTTTTTAGTATGAACTTTTAAAAAAACGTTATATAACCGCGCCATAAGTCCGATTTTCTAGAGATTTAAGTATCTATCTCCAAATATGATCCCGGTTCATTTCCAATTCTTATAAATAAGATAAAATCTAAAAATTATTTAAAAAAAAACGTTTAAAAACCAAGTACAGTGGTATACTATTTTTATAATATGCATCTATTGGCCAACCTCTTCTATTTTTCGACTTTGAAAACACTGCAAGAAACTAAAAGCGAGTGTACGAATACCAAATAACGGTTTATATGCATCTACAAACAAACAAAAATGTTTATTTGCTCTTTTGTTAAAATTTTGATGTTTCACATTTTTTTAAATATATCTCTACAATATCAAGACAGTAAATTTGAAATGTCATTTTATATTTCATAAACAGTTAATATTACTTGTAATAAGATTTTTGATTTAATTTTTTACAAGTTTGTTTTATTTATAACCGATGATAGATAGAAGTTCTAATAGACTCTTTTTTTAAAGCAATTTGACTAAATAATAATATTAAGTAAATAGGATTTTTCCTTGATACTAAATTTACGCAACATGATTTTTTTTGTACTACTAGGGTAGCAGAAAACATAACTGCTACATTCAAGTAATGTTGTCTAACGATCTGTCAAAAAGACTTGCAGCAAGATACATTTTTCCTTGATACTAAATTCGGCCGAACTACCAGAAGCTCATGATATGAAAGAGGCGATCTTAGTACTTGGAAATCGAGAAAACAGCTGCGCCCGACCAGAGCACAGTGGGGCACTGTGTTGAGCACAAACTTCGATCCTCAGACTTGGCCAAGGTATATGCATCACAGCTGTATTGTTGGAAAAGCGTAAAAGTAAACGTTGTTTGCCTTGAGGCTGCAGCGGACGCGCTCCGTCCCGCTCTTACCGACGCTTTAGCGCTATTCGCATCCCTTTCGCTTGCGTTGTTACGCAAAACGAGGCGTATTTTAAAGAATGTCGGAGCGTGTTCGTGCATTGATCATTGAATGTTTTCTAACATTGCGTGTCTGTTTGTTACTTTGAAACAAATAATTGGGTAATTATGAAAAAAAAATCTTAAAAACATTACACGCGTACAAGCTGCAAAGACTAAGGAGCGATAGCAGGTGCAAACAAAATAGTAACAAAAACACTAACAAATTACGACGCAATAAAAGATAAAGAAATGTATAATAAGTAAATAATTGGATATAATGTGGAATCGCGAGTTCAAATCTCGATCTCTATATATTCATTATTTTAATAATATTTTTCGTCAGCTTAGGTTTGGTGCACTTTTGAACGTCATAATCCAATAATTATGACAGCTTATTTGTTTATATACTAGACTAAAGACTACTTCTTTAAGCTATAAACAATACGTAAGCTGCATAGGATAAATACAATAAACAAAACAATCATCGCGAAAACATGCAATGCGAGTTGCAGGAAAATTCAAAGGAAATGACTTCACTGGAGCACTACGCAGTTACGTCCTTGTATTAAAGATTAGAAATAGATATTGGAAACTGCCTCGACCTAGCGGCATGTTTCTTCAGCATACGAATGAAAAGTCGTGAATCCGAATCCGGATGGGAGGGGTGGTGAATTACTTTACGTCTTTTTGAAGTTATACTTCTTTTTTTTCTGATGTACCCTTTGATAGCCACGTAAAAGTCTTGAACCAGATCCTCTCTAAGTATGTCGTATAACAGCTCTATCAGATATAGTAAAATCTGTATCTTATATAGTATGCATAGTATCATTAAACATACACTAGATATGATGCCGTCGTATTGCACTGCATATATTAAAAGATAGTTTTATATTTTATGTCTATCTGTACCTACTACACTGTGTGACTGGAGAGTCACCTTCAATATTTAAGACGTTATATGTAGGGATCATATATAAAGAATATAAATATTATCAAAAATAAATATTGATTTAATACTAAGTAGTCATAAACTATAGTTAATAAATTAATTACATAATTCATGCTCACCGAGCGGACAC
>JAOCPS010000011.1:1889860-1905526 GCA_025505425.1 Graphium colonna
AGAAGTGCAGATGCTGTTTTCAAAGCTATTACTGCTTATTTCTACATCAGTTTTCGCCCGTGGCTATGATCACGTTAATGTAGATTTTAACTTGGTATGTATATTAGATCTTCTGGATCTGATGAATAGGGTTCCCTACCCTGGGTCTCTATATTCCATTTGAAATATGTTCACGTTTGTAGACCTAGTTGTAATATCGGACATGCAGAAGTTGACAAACTGTGACCCAAGGATCGCCGAGTGACGAATTTGATAATTTCAAGTGTAGCCCAAAAAATAAAATATAATTTACAATAATAACTCATTAAAACAATCATGAGCTGTTATACATCCCTTTTACTACCACTAACATGCTATTAGGACCACCTTAGCTAAGAATAAATAGTTTAATTCATTTATTAATGCAGCCAGCGTTCTTGGCACCATGCCACGCAGAGTAAGATTATTTGGTTGTAGTTAGATTAGTTATATTGCTTTGTAAATGTATTTTGTTGTAAATAAACTTAAAGAAGAAGAAATATTAAGATACAGCCCTTTTTCGAACATATCTTTGACCTAAATATCTCTTCAATATTTTGTTTTGACCGCGGCCAAAAAAATATCTCTGGTCTGGAGGTATTTTTCTATTCATCGAGAACAAGATTCTGGATTTAGAAGACTGTCATATATCTATCATTATAATTTTTCCCATAACAACGTATAAGCAGAATTTCGTAATTATTGGTTGCTCAGTTAATACATTTCATTGAATTCATACCACCTCTTCGCAGTCATTTTAGATTCATGAAGCTCTTCCATAGAGACGAGGTCGATTATTAAATTGATCATCTTAATGTATCAACATTTTGTTTACTTTTTTAGTATATATAACAAATATACCACAAATGAATAATATAAGGCCTTACTTAAAAAATAAAAGACCTAAAAATCCTCTTTGAAACTCCTTTCAAACATGTTTTCCAAATAATAATTCTTACCATTAAAAGAAAAATTTAATAAACACGCATGAAAATCTCAAAATTAACGTATAGCGTCGCTATGTGATATCCAGTTTGACGATTCTACTGTGATACGTGTCCAAAGCAGTAACAAATTGCATCTTAGATTAATGGATTGAAGTTAGTTGCGGGTACGGAGAAGTCAAAAATCTTTAAAAAATGTTGGATTTGATCTAAAGCCGACCAAGTAAATGATTTACAGTAACGTATTACATTTCAGTATTGTAAGGAAGGTAGACCGCATATTTGGCCAAACCTGCTAACAGATCTGCGAAATATGACAACGTTTAGCGAAATATACCTTATTAGAGACTATGTTTTCATGCGAAATCTATAAAAAGTAATAAAGCAATGCTAAGACTTTTTCATCGTGAGGAAATTTTGCTTGTTAGTGGAGTTCTTAGAACTCAGCTTGCAATAGGTCTATTTACTGTATCTAAGTACTAACGTTATTCCAACAAACATCTGTAAGATATGGTACTCAGTAAAGCCTGTAAGTGTTCTGTCGAAAGTTTCAATGTAGAGCGTATGTTAAACATGTGCATTCAGTGCATTCGAAATCAGAACAACAAAAAAGTCGTCGGCGATGCATCAATTAGGATTAGTTAGCCAAGTGTCGCTGTCAAAACCGGTGAGTGCAAACCGAAAACGCGTCGTGTCTATGAAAAGCGCGTTTCAAAAATGGCGGTACGACATTCGTATCGATGGCCATTAATCATCTGTGAAGCGAGTCGCCATTTTGTCGTATTAGCCTTACATGGCGGCCAGTTCTGTAATTGCGGACGGTTGTAATTGTCCGCCGGCGATCGGCGCATTGGCGATTGAGATGTCATTGTAATAATCTAATAATGGAACGAATAGGGGGCGTGTGCGACATCTATTGCGCGCCATTTTCACCGGATGGCGGGAAAATTTTACGCGTCTCAGATACATTAACCTTCCCGCCAATGTTGACCGCAAGTTAAAAGTTGGTTAGTGTTTTTTTTTTTTGGGTATTAAATATTTTTTATTTAATCTTTGTCGTAAATACCTTATAAAAGGGAATACAATGGGTGGACTTAATGCCATTTAGCATTCTCTCCTAGTCAACCCGGGGCGGGGTGAGAAAATGGAGTAGTTACAATAAGAAGTAGAGGAGAATATATATTTATTGAAGAGGATGGATACAATGTGCTTTAAAATGTTAGATCAACTTCTAATACAGATTTTCATAAAAATGAACAGTCATTATGAGATGCATTTAAATGTTGCTATACGCAGCATTTAAAAAAATGGACATAGTGCCTAGAACGTTAGCCTGAGGTAGGAGGTGCACTCTACGAGGGCAAACATTTTGGCAACATTCTATTGCCTATGGGCGATGGTACTTGCCATCAGGAAAACCGCTTGTTTGGTTGCCAACTGCTACTAAAATGAAAAAGAAACAATTGGGATTTCCAATTGAAAAAATAGCAACAAATTTTGGAGTTAAAAAAATTATGACAAAGTACATAATTTTTTACTGGTCTTAGCTTGACGAATTTTAAATAAAACAATTAAAATGTTTTCTTTTGTTTAGAAATACTTATACATATCTAGACAGAATTGCGTAAATTCTTAATATATTAAAAACAACTTCTCTTTTTTGAGAGTGAAACAATAAATCCGTATAAATTAACAGTAGCAACAAAGCAAGAACGAGAGCGAATATATATCATTTTCAACAAATCGTGTTTTGAACTCAAACTAGGAATATAAGGCTTAAAGAAATTGTGCAAAAGTTTAACACAAGTGAATGAATATGATGGTAATGATAATGAAAAATCCAATAAAATAATAGGAGAGATTGTAACAATGTAATAGATAGAGTATTTTATTTCTCAGGGGTTGTTGTTGAAGAATAAAATATGGACTTAAACTCAATACTCAGAAAAAGTAAAAGCCTGTTATCGCTATGGAAAAGAGAACCTCAAAGAAAGGCTCTAAATCTTTTTACGATATTTTAACAGCGACTTATTCTCTGATTACAGGGTAGTTAAAGCAGTTTAAAACATTATGAAGACATGGAGAAAACATATTTCAGTAGCCTATCTAAAATTGTTTAGCATAATTTCTAGTTAGGTATATTTATTCCTAATTAACGTTGGACACTAGGCAAAGCTGTAATTTGCATCTAGAGCAAGCCGTAAGATATCCTTTGTGGAGAAATGGCGATCCAATTATAATGTATTTCACCTGTATTTCCATAATATGATATTTTTACGTTTATAATCATCTCCAGTAATCATTTCAATGACTTGGTATAGCACAAACAGGTAAACACAACCAAGTTTCGGCCTAAAACTGTAGAGGCCATAAGTCCAGCGCTGAAGAAGTGATTAGACAGGAGGCAGGGCTGTCTCACCTACCGAGCGATGCAGGTCCCCTCAGAACATGGTTGTTTTGGGAGGTACCTCCCTCCTTGGAGCCTATATCAGAGCGCCACCACTGTGGCGTATGAGTCGAGCAGATTGCTGATCACGTGCTAGAGGAGTGTCCAGCCTAGTGCTGATGAGTATCGTGGGACATGACCTCTCGGCGCCCGTCGTGGTCGCAAATGCAGGAACAGCACCTCACGACCTCACCCTGTCCACGCTATGGTGGACAGGGTGAGGTCGTGAGGTGCTGTTCCTGCATTTTGCTGAGGACATATTGATCCGAAGAGAGAAAGAGAGGCAACTGCTACCCTGAAAATCCGTAGGCGGAGACAAGGGGGCAGGAGGCTGGCCTACGCGCGCAACCTTTCCTCCTGATAGAGGGTCAAGAGCTACAGATATGGGAATACATTAAGGAATGCTGTACACAAGCACAACACCGAGGAAAAGCCTGAAGAGGCAAAAGTCGCGCCGTGGACGCGGAAGATTCCGTCTTCATATTACCGTGGCTCCGGCGATGCGACAGAAAAGATCCCTAAGTCCCTAAGTCCGGTCCGTAAAATGCGCTTGTGCAGGTCATTTCACACCAGTGTAGTGCGTGAAAAAAAATCACAGCGAAATCGCAAATTGATTGCCTCCCAACAGTACATTTAAGGTAGCGATGGTACTTGGTTTAGGTAAATTTGACAATAATAAAGCTAATAAAACGTGTACACAAAATATGGTTATTTCTTTTTATACGTTTTGTCATCCGGCAAATATTCAAATAAAAAAATTAAATATTACCCTATTCAAATCAATAATTCTGGTTTTATCAGACATTTTATAGGGTTCAGGATTGACAGTTGATGCGGATTCTAGGTTAATAAATATAATTTACTTTATAACGCTTCATTTCATTTCTGATTTCTATTAGACATTCGATATAATTTCTAATTTAAATAGAGACAAAATTCATTTTATAATTTCACAATCTACGTTCAAATTTTCTATGCACTTATATTATTAAGACATTGTCAGACAAACGTATTTAAACTGTTGAGGAATATTGATTTCAACTGGAACATTTCGGTTCGTGTGAAGGGCCCTAAAAAGCACAGTGGGCGAGGTCCATATGGGGGCAAATGACTAAAAGGTATAACAACCTCACCCAAAAGCGGTTCCAAATACGTATTCCTCATTGAGTTTGCATTGTATGCAACAGAGCCCTCGCCATGTACGATCAACGGGTTATAAAACTCAATTCATTGCCATAATGAATTTGAATTTGAAATACAAAGTCATCAAAGAATTAAACCAACTTTAGGCTGTATTTTCTGCGTAATGTTGATTATTTTCCTATAAGTTTTGATTGTTTACTGATATAGTATACATTTACTAGTATGGTCAAATTTAGTTAATAAACATTTAGATAGACAAAACCAAAAACATCTTTAAGCTCTATTTGTATTATTTGGGATTTAATACAATTATTTTAAAAGCCTTTAGATACTGTGAGACAATATAATCTTAAAAATCCTATCCAGTGATTTAATTTTGCATTGTATTAGAACTTTATAGTAACTTTTATATTATATTGAACGTTTAAATTAAACATTTCAACTAAAGGATCAGACATTTAAAAACATTTTCTCCTTCACGATAGTATATACTGTAATCTAATCCGTTGGACATGCTGTCGTGGACTCGAACACTGATTTGTACGAAGTTCAAAGTTGTGTTAAAATACAATATATTATATTTTTTCTTAAAATAAAATATATTAAATCCATTTTATATATAAATATAACATGGATTTAAGTTATTCTGATTAATTTTAATTAGTACAAATGAAACCCATTTCATAAATGACGTTTTCACCTTTTTGGACTTCATCGGTTTTTGCTAACTATTGTTTTCATTGGAGAAGATGGTCAACGAGCTAGTGGATCATTAGGCAAGCGATCACCGCCGCCAATGGACTCCCACAACACCAGAGGAGTTACAAGAGCGTTCCCAAACTTGAGGTAGGAACAGGCTCTTTTATTGAAGGTCCCCAAGTCGTGTCGGGTCGGAAATACCGCTGGCGACAATTTATTCAAATGTTCACAGAGCCAAGGAATCAAGCCAATCGGAAAAGATTAAATCAACGACGATTCTAGTAGCTCGACTTTGGATATAGTCAAATTGAAGAAGCTGGTAAAGGGGTGTCCCGGCGAAGAGAGGACAGTATTCCATTTCAGTATTACACTTCCAAAAAAAATTCAGACAGAAATAGCTACGCAAGCAATAATCATAAAATATATTAGTTTTTAATTTGTATCTGTTTATTGCTTTATTTCATGTTGCTCTAATTGTTTTTAGCAATATTAAAATATGTAAATATTTTTTTGGACTTTTATCCCTTCTTGTTCTTTTGTGTCTTGTTTAAAAAATATTTTTCATATTTTTAAAGGATTTTCACCTGACCCTTAGGCTTCAAAGACTTATTTCAATGATATCGAAAGATTTCATTCAACTTTATATGAACAAATTATACGGACTCTTCCATACTCAAAATTCATATAGAACAATGAAATGAACTGTACTATACTTGTGACAAAAAATAACAAAGAATAAATTCAAAACACATCCACATCATATTCCACAAATGATATAGAAAATACGTCAATACAAAAACAACCATTTCGATAATATATTAATGCACTAGAAAGGGGTTCGACGACGTATGGTTAATTAATTAGTTTCGGAGACTAGCCCTCGCGACCGCGCCTTACTCTTTCATATTTTCGAGTAAAACGTTTGACGTTCGTATTAAAAAGATATTGTTCCAGATTCAAATATGATAAGCGAACAAGAACTATTTAAAAAAAAACTTAATGAATCTGTTTATTAAAAAGTGTTGACAGTTTAAAATAATATTGTTCCAAATTCAAATTTTTACGCAGGCAAGGAGTATCGTAATATTTATACGTTAAGAAAAAACTTTCAGTTTTTTTACGGCATTTGGGCTGACGGAGGGGCATGCAATTTGGGACAGCTTAATTATTTTACAGAGAAGGGTGTTAAAAGCTAATATTTTTATTATAACTTTAGAAATACATTAACAAAGTGATTACGTTTACTACTAAATATTTTTACAAATGGCAATGATACATAAATATTTAATTTGTCAACTGATTTCTTCTTTATAACAGGAATTGACAAGTGTGATATTTCCTACAATTATATAAAAAGTTCGAATTTTTACCGATGCGGTGCCCCTAATATTAAAGAAGAAGATAATAGCATTATTTATTTAAAGAGTGTTGACAGGTGTCAATGAATTGCATTAATTATATATCTGGTTGCAAAACAAAGACTTTAAAAAAAGAGGAATATTTCCGAATGTTGCCAGTAATAATATTGCCTTTGCAATTAAACATACAGTGAAGCGATTATTTTTATTCGCCTCAATAAATTCTTAATGGAGATGTTTAATTATCATTTTTATTTCCTTTATTTACTTAACCTTAAGTCTCGAGAACATTATGTAATTGCGATATCGATATATCGCATAAAAACAAACATATGGCAGTAATACTCAATATTGATATTGCCGCGGGTACTAAATGTTGCCTCAATAAATAATAAATGAATATCGATTATAGTACGAAATGTGCTCTTTTATGAAAAAGCGACGTTTACGGTATAATTATAGTAATGAAATCGTTTTAATATAATACATAAAATCACTTTGCGTTTTGAAATTCATTGTAAACTTTGAGGTGGTAATTGCACTTCTGTTTTGTAATGTAATTAAATGTTTGTCTCAAATATTTGTAATTTTAAAGTTAGTACTTTGAAAAACAAACGATAGCAACTATCGATAGGTATCGATAGTTGCGTTACCTTTTAACTCGAAGAGTCAATGCTGAAAGAATATTTTTTGTGTGCGTTCAAACGATAGCTGTCAGTAATTTTAAGTGTGTTCGTAAAGAGAAATAGCAACAATTATCTTTAAAGGGTATTCAAGTGTTACAATCGCATATTCGTACAAGCTTAAGTAGGATTTGAATATCTGCCATATACTTGCTCTACATAGCAAATCAAATGATAGGCAATATTGTTAGACTTATATAAGTAGGTTAAGATGTAAGTGATAGTTCATCATATACTTTTTATTAAAATTTGGGATTATCAATTACGTATCAGATATAATGGCCCTCATATATACTTTTTGCTTTATAATATAACTAGTAATTGAGCTTTTGGATTATTCAATGACAAAAATAGATTTTGTCAATTTCCTTGGCCCATACTATTGGCAATTTAATATGCCAAAAACATCATAGATCATCATCAGAGTACTAACTTTGAAAATTCGTTAATCCTGACAAATATATAGGAAAAGAAATGACCAGAGAAAGATTATTTGAACATCAATTGAGATAGAGGTGTATGTAGAGTTTTATCAAAAAAACTTATTCTTAAATCACGCTTAATAATCGCAAATATCCATTATAGGCTTTAGATACAAAAATATTACTTGAATTCATTTTTGAAATAGCCAAGTTTCAACATTATTGCATATATATACAACAAAGAACATTTTAGAAGTAAATTTATTAAATAAATTATTTTATTTATTAGTTTAGAATCGTCCATAATCTTATAAAATTGACATTCAAGATTTTTCCTATCGGATTCTTGTTAGGCCTAAGTTTTCTTATTGGTGTTGATGAATGCAACAAAATAGAAACCAATATCTTCCATTCCGTATGTCGTACGTTATTGTAGATTATAGTAAATTTAGTAGTAGCTTTCTCCAATTAAAAATTTTAGAAAAGATTTTTAAAAAATAATATTTTTACTATGTCAAAATATGTAAATATGTTGACAAACCTCCACACATACAAATAAATACTTGGCGGAGATTATAGAGATCTGTATCACAATATTGTGTAATTCCAACAATAGTTAAATTAATAATATATTTTGTTAAGAAAAAATAGAAAAGGAAGGTACTTACGGTTGTATTTTAATCGGATGAATTAACACGGCATCACTTTCTCACTATTCTTTGAAATATATCGTACCGTTTACACCAAATGGTCACACTGGAAACGTTTATTTGGTTATTGAATACACTTTTACCGCACAGTTATTGGTTGGGGCGTTTAATTTAGAATTACTATGTTATATCTAACGCTAGAGTAAATAACAGTAGATTAGGTTTTGGTTATCTATTCGAGACTATTTAGGGGGAGCAATGGAGGGGGTGGCGGATCAATTGGGGATCCGCGAACTACGATAACGCGATTATGAAGCACGTGGGCGTCATTTCTTCTGGGCGATAGAGTGGCTTTCCGCTCGCGCACGTAGATTCTGTGCCCCTGTGCTGATGTCACGTCACCGATGTCATTTTGCACACCTTTGCACCGCCGTCAGCCCACAGTCATATCGCGCGGATCAGCGTCGGACGCACAGACACACAACAGTCATCGGGTTAAGCGAAAACGCCAGCCGCCGAGCGCACGGCGCGCACGCGAAAAAAAAACAACAAGGCCCCGAACGCGACGCACACAGGCACAAAACCGCGGCTCCAATTAAAGATAATGTACGTTGGATATTTTAATAGCGCTGCCCCACCGGCGCACCGGAGAAATCCGACACAACCAACTCCCGTTGAATTTAAACACTTAATGATCGGTTCGGGGGAAATTGTACGGGGGACGAGCGGCGGCGGTGTCGCCCTCTCGCTCTGTTTAGTACGGATCTACGCCGCTTGTATGGAGCGCGCGGCGCTGGCGTCGCGGGGCGGGCGCGGCCGGCGAGTGGTGGGGGCGATCTAGGGGCGGCGTCGCGGCGCCATTGGAGGGTCGCCGTGGCGCGATTTTTTCCCTCCATCCGCTCGCAGCGCGCGGGTTGGCACCGCGGCATCGATCGCCCGGGTTGCCATTATATTTTTTATGGGTATTTTTCGGCCGGCGCACGACGCTAACCTGTTACGGAGGCCACGCCCAGCCTTAGTGTACGCGCGGAGGAGCCGCATCTATCAATCCAGACTCCGGCCGTAGGCTTTGCGAGTTTTTTTTTTTTCTTATTGCTATCGGAGTGTTGGTTTTTTTATGTCGTGACATTGTCCCCGGATTTGTGTGGTGCCAGTTCGATTGTTGTGTGACAGCGAAACTAGTCGCGAGTCGTGGTTTTGTCACGCGTATGTAGAAGGATGTTTTGACGACTGCCTATGTCGGTTTAATGTAGGACGTACACAACACTAAAAATTATATATACATATTTGGCCAACATCTAGTAAAGTGTACTTAGGAAATGTATCAGTTACATGTTTATTGTACAATTAAAATCTTTGACATATTATCAGATTGATAAATTTATCAATCTGATAATATGTCAATATGTATGCATAATAATCAAAGCAAAATTATATGAATATGCAACTGCATATTTATATAATTTTAACTTGCTTATTATGACTTCAATTATAGGTACATTGTTTATCAAATTATTGACTAATTTATTTATAAACTTTGTTATATTGATATTATTGAAACAAACATTACATTGAAACTCAAAAGCATTCTTAATGCTAAAACTTGTTAACAAAAGATTATTAAGTTTTATTACTTTGTTACTTAATAAACCCTATTTAATATTTTTTTTTCTTTTATCAAAAATTTTTTGTACAAAAGTAAATTGTTAGCCTTCAGTATAAAACTATGTATAAAGAAATAAAAAATAATCTACATATAAGTCACTAATCCAAATATTATTTTATTTATTAAAATAATCTTCCAGTTCCGATTTCAATATTTAGCTTCCATATCTAACGTTAAGTTTGATAGTTATCTATTATATATTTCTAAAAAACAACAAAATCTAATTTTATAATAATATTTTAGTTCATAAGGTTAAAGAGGAAAATTTTTGGGGTTAAGATATCGCGGGGCAAAGCCTGTACCTAAGTTTTTCGATTTAATATTTTATAAATGGAAAACATAATTTATAATTTAATTTTAATTTATACGTCGAAATATAAGCACGTTGCTCAAATTTATATTTGATTACAGAATTGCCTTTTTTGCAAAAAAAAAAGATGATTCTTCTAGTGCACTTTATTAGAATAATATTAAATAATTTAATCACATAAATGAAATCAATATTGTTGAGAAATTATTTAAATATACACATATAGAGAAAAATTAAAATTGTTTTCACATATAAATAATTAAGCAATAATTGCTCATAACATTTAATTATATTTGCATATTTCGTAATAAACATTGAAAATACTCCACCTAATATGATTTATTTGTTGTTTATTACGTAATTAAAAACTTCAATTTTATAAAATCTGTACATTAGAAGGTGTACCTACACGTTTTTATTTATAAAGTAAAAGCTTTTTGAAATTCGATTAAAATATTAAAAAGCTATACCGCCTCATATATTGTACTAAATTACAGATGCTGTTTAATTCTTTTACGCGTAACTACTAAACAAGTTCAATGAATGTTTATAGTATTTTAGTTTATATGTCAGAATAACAGTAATAAAAAGATAAGGGAATATTTTAATTTATAACGAAAGAAACAGCGGTGCTCCTATAAGGAGAGACCTTAATTTGGTTATAGTAAACAGCGCCATCTATAATCGCAAGTAACCTACAACACTATAAAAACATTATCACAAGCATAAATCACTCACTAGCTCATAATACATTTTTATATGTGTATTTTTTACAGAAGGGTAGACAAACAAGCAGTCGATTCACCTGGTGTTAAGCGTTCCCGACGCTAATAGACACACATAATAAGGAAATTGGATAAACGAAGTTTTTTGGATGGGATTGGGTCAGGATTAAGGATTTGGAGGGGAAAGGAATGGGAAAAGATGATTACAATGGCCATCGGGTAGCCCCAAAAGTCATACATACTTTATTTTATGCCGACTATGTAAAAGGCAAATTACTTCCCCGGGCATGGCCGTAGAAGTGCAGAAAAGGCTGTGAAAAGATGTAATGCTCTGCCGCCTAGAAAATATATTATTCCAAATTTACAATAATTTTATAATCATAAAAAATCTCTCTGTTTATTATTCAATTAAATGACAAATAAAAACATCGTAACACTGAAACTAAATCGATACTAGAGTTTAATTATAGATTTTTAATAAAATATAAAGTTATATAATACAATAATAGAATAACTTTAAAAACTATTTCGTAACTGTTGATTAATTTTAATGCAACTAAACGCAACTAATATTAATTTCAGAAGCAACTTCAGCGATTTGATTATTAATATTATATTATTATTGTGGCTTAAGAACCCCGAAATGAGACTTGGCCCCCGACACGTGCGCCATTTTATTTGATCTTGTGCCGTGTCCCTGCAGTCACCAGCTTGAAGATTTCTGAAATCGAAACAAAATCAAATCGTTTGGATTTCAGACAACGCCAATACTCTAGGAGTGTAATTATTGATATATACGACAGTATATAACGATTTTATTTTATTAAGAGAAGGTAATAATAGAGAAGAGAGAAGGAAATAAACAACTTTTCTGATGGTAGACAAACGACATCAATACCGAGTATTGATTTTACATTACAGTATTTGTTGAAAGTATGAGATAGGAGCACTTTTTTATAGTAAGAACGGCAAATGAGCAGACGGTTCACCTGATGGTAAGCGATCCCGTCATATCATCCCGTCCCCCATAGACACACGCAACATCCTGAGAGTCGCGAGTGCACCCGGGAAATTGGAAGGATTTGGAAGGGAAATTAGTGGGATAAGGAAAGCGTAGGCATGGCCATCTGGCATTCCCAAAAGTCATGCATACTTTATTTTATGCCGACTTTATAAAGGGCGGTGGTAATTCCCCGGGCGAGTGCGGTCATCGACTTACAGCAAAAGCTGTGAAAAGATGTTATGCTCCTCTCACATCTAATTTACACTTATTACCTTAAACGTAACAAGTTTAATACAGAAAGTGACTGTCTGCATTATCTGTCTAAGATCCATTATAACATACACTTTCAAATTTTTTTTTGGAGGAGGAGGCAAACAAGCAAACTGGTGATCTGATGGTAAGCGATCTCCCACAATAACATAGGAGTTACAAGAGCGGTAACCTTTATGGTAGGAATAGGCTCTATTCTTCCAGCTCCTTAAGTCGTATGAGAATTAAAAATGTAAGATTTTTTTAACTTATTCCATCTTTTGATGTGTAACACACACAGTATGCTGTTAGGTTTTAACAGCTTTCTTAGAAAATATTTATGGGCAGACGACATTCAGAGCCAGAAGGAACAGCTCAGCTGGTGGCAGCGAGACGCTGACGTCATCCTCTCGACTATTACCCCACCCCTGTTAACTAGAAATGGATAATATAAATAAGGGGGGCACGACGCGATCAAAGGCCCCTCTGATGAATTGAACCCCGAATCGCAATCGATAGATCCACTCCATTTCGTCCCGTGGACACCAAAAAACGCCATTAGGTTGATTGGCAACACCAACTATCAACGTAAAAAAGAGACGTAAACGTAAACAAGCATACATTTATAAAAGTCTAGGTATTGCTTGACATGAGTTCCCTGTTCACCAGAAAATGACGAGGTGAATGAATTTTAATCTTATATATATTCTTTGAAACTCTGTATTAATTATCAAAGTTCCCATATAACGCCCGAAACGTGAGATGAAACGATTAAATTTATTGTTCATTAAAATATTTACCGGTTTAAACATAGATTATACTATAAAAAGAAAATTCATGAATTTTGTTGCCGTTTGCAACGTGCGCTTTTTGAATTTTGTAAAACTGCCATTTTATTTTTTATTATCTCTTTTTCTTAATTATTGTTTCCGAAATTTAAAAAGACATTGTTAAGAAAATATATTCCAAAACTTATTTATTAAATATATTCAAAAATCTGGTTTACTAGTCAAAATATCTAATTTTTAATTTTGTTTATTCATCGTATTGTGTCGATTATTCTTATATAAAATTATTCAGAATAATAAAAAATTAAAGAAATCCTCATAAGAAAACTCATTCGATACATCCAAGAAGATAAATATTATATTATTTATCGTCTATCAAAATTGATTAATATTCCAAATTTCTTAACTCTACACGCTGTTAAATCTAATCAAAACTTTATCTTACGTATCAAGCACTTTAAAGTAGTTTTCAAATAGGTTGTTAGGTTACTCAACGTTTTCATTTCCTTGAAATAAAATGTAAACATAAATATAGAAAAAACTAACACAGATATTTAACTTATTGTCAAAGAAGTGTTATAAAAGCAATACGAGTAGCATTAGCTAAAACCTCTTAATAGCGTCGTTCACGTGACAGCTGCTGACCTACGGCCTCCGAGGGTAGTAATTAATCAAAAGACAATTACAACACCCTCTATCCCCTCGTGCACACAAACACACCTACACATACACACGAAGTTGTGTTAAATATCAACACTTTAATTAGACAACGGACGTCGTAATGTATTGACAAGTGAATAACCTCGTGTATAGGTTACGTTTTGTAGTGTGATGGTTTTGCCACGAAGGAATGAAGTTAAGATTTAAATCTTGTCTATCAGTAGTTAAATTAGTAAATTTGGACTTTAACAAAAGCCATATGCAAAAAGATCGAAGCTTTTGAAAAGTTGTTACAGAGGGATTTTAAAAGTATATTATAGATAAAATACGCAATAAAGTATAAAATAAAAGTCCTCTTGACCAAATTACGGCCACAACGGCCAATGTACTCAACTTAGCCTTTTAACTTTTAGCCAACTGTGCAGGAAATATTATAGTGCACAAGTGTACGCAGATGCACTCTCTGTTCCTTTACTCTCATACCCGATGAGATGGATATCCAACACGACCGGAGAGAGATCAGGTGCAGTGCTTTTTACATTCCCATCCGACGCATGTATCATCTTTCTTTTTAGGCAATCGGGTGATCAGCCCGCATTGTCCTAATCTAACCAAGAAATAACAACACAAAACTTATTGTTCCCCCACAGGAAGTAAGGGCCCATACCACTAGGCTACGAAGGCGACTAGTGGCAATGAAGTAGTGACTCAAGGAATGGGAAAAGAAGTGAAAATTTTGAAAACAATAAAAAATACAAAGTTGGATTACCTTGGCTATATAATGCGTGGCAAAAAACACGGATCCGTACAGGGAAAGATAAAGGACAAAAGAAATCCAGAAAGATGACGTAAATCTTGGCTGAAAGTGAAGCTGAACTATCAGTGGTATTTGAAGAGTACATGTTCCCTATTTACAGCTGCAGTCTCAAAAGTTCAAGTTGCTATGATGGTCGGCAGTAGGAGGTAGCACCCAAAGAAGAAGAAGAAATATGTTTACGGTGAAATTGGCTATGCAGCGGAGATATAAATACTTTTGCGCTGGTTTTGCACTGACTCTATAATAAGAAGTAGGCGTAAACTAAAAGTTTTATTGTGTATGGTTTTATCCGCTGGGTGTGAGGTCTGGATATAACCCTCACATTCATTCGTTGCATCAAATCACCATAAAAATTAACTAGATTACATATAACTGCGATTGATAATAAAACTTTGTGTAGCTCTATTATTCACGTCTTTGAAATGTGATTAAAAATTTAATATTGAGGATTAATCCTTACGTATTTCTACATGTGATTTTTTTTTTAATTTGTGGTATAATGTAAAACATAACCAAAATAATATAACCCCTTATTATTATGTATAGAAAAAGATCTAAGTTTACCAGGTACCCAATTGGCACATGATGGATTCAGTTCATCGGCGTGGTTGACCACAAGTTGGTGAGGTGCCACCACCGCGCTTACAATATCAACTTAAAATAAAGAATATTCTTATCTACTCTTTTGCTTTTTAACCTCCTTATTTCCAAATCTTAAATACGTCTTACGTTATCTCCTCGTATAAAAAAAAACTACTTTTTGCAAAGTGACGATTGCTCGCTATCAAAAAATCTGTCTGCTTTCACTTTTAGAACTTTTTTTATAAAAATATGATATTTTTATTAGAACAAAATTCTGGCAGAATGTTTACATAACTTATATATATTTTTTTTATGGAAAGGAAGACAAACGAGTAGACGGTTCACCTGATGGTAAGCGATCCCGTCGCCCATAGAAACACGCAACATCCGGAGAGTTGCGAGTGCGTTGTCAATCTGGGAAATTTGACAAAATAGGTTTATTGGATAGGATGGGGTTGGAATTAAGGATTTGGAGGAGATAGAAGCGTGAAAAGAAAAGGTAG
>JAOCPS010000011.1:1951875-1966809 GCA_025505425.1 Graphium colonna
GTTCGAAACGTCGGGTGATAAAATTTAAAAATAAACCGCGATAAAATCCGTAAAGTTGTATTATTTAAAAAAGAATTATCTGTTTAATAATTTCGTTATGACTCGTTTTTCTTAGAAACGGAAATTAAAACTAATTTTTATATTAAAGTAAGGGCAGTTTTGAAACTTTATTTGGAATATTTTTTTTGAAAATAATTTTTGATATCCTCATTTATATTTAAATCAAATTAAACAAACAGATAGTTTACTACCTCTGTTAAGATATAGGATTTGGATGGATTTTGCACAATCCGAAAAAAATCTGTCACTTGTTATAAATTCAATTTTATATTTCATTAAGTCACTATTTTACTTTCTCAGAGGGTCTCTATAATCAAAAAATACATATAGTATTTCATTGGTTTTCATTGCTAACCAAAAACCTTAGTGAATTCCCGGCATTGCAGATTACATATTTAAGCAATTTTTTCTTTGGTAATTGCTTATATTTCGCTTTTTTTTCACTGTCCGATAGGTTTTGAATACGTCACAAACTGCACGGTACTATTGGTACATTTCTTGGTAGTGTTGAAGTTGCTTTGCAGTTTACATAAAATATAGCATGCATGAGTGGGAATGCGGGATGGCCATGTCTTTCTTCAAATCCATAATCCCGACCCCATCCTGTCCAATAAACCTATTCTATCCAATGTCCCAGGTTGACAACGCGCTTACGACTCTCCGGATATTACGTGTGTTGGCGACGCGATCGCTTACCATCAGGTGGACCGTCTGCTCGTTTGTCTTCTTTTTCATAAAAAATGAACAAGACTAACAAAAAAGGTATACTGTATTTTTAAATCGTGAATATGTTAACGTGGCGCATGTTTTAATGTGTACTATAAGTGTACTCACACACACTCATATCTTTATGAAAATACAATTACCGTGGCCGATACCTCTTTGACAATAAGCCCACCTAAATCTGAAATCCGCAAAAAAACACATCGTCATTTATTCTTAAAAAAAACCAGTTCATAAGTGGCGGAGATATATGCGAACATTTTTAAATGTTGTCATTTAGATTTTAGAAACAAATTACAGAACTGATTTTTCTGAAAATGCTCTTTTGAAACTATTCCATCCTTTTTAACAAAATATTTATGGGTCTCGCTTGAAAATATATAACAAAATAATTTTGAAAATCGGATCACAATTGACGAAGAAATCAGTAAATATACCTAAAAAATACGTACAAGTAATCGTAGAATCTCCTTTTTCGAAGTCAGGTAAAAGTAGCTTTTGGTTATCTTATTCAGAGGTCATAGCATAAACGTTATTCCAAGTGTGTAGTTAGTTCCGATTAAGTTTCGGGGTCCACCGACGATTCGAACCCACTCCATTAATTGCTGTAACGCAGCTGACAAATGGAGTTCCTGCCAATTTGTCACTAATCTGCAAAGTTAATTAATCAAACTGTCAAGATTTTAAGCCGGTGCGGTTATCGGTTATTTAATTAATGAAAACATACGAACGCCGCATATACCAATATCTCTTAACAGGAAAGTGCGTTGCTTACTATTTGTCTGTTATAAATAAAAATTGCATAAATATTGCAGTCACTAAATGTTTCCTACCGCTTTGTCGGCATGCAGCTTATTTTATTATTTCAGCTTATTTTATTTATTTTCAACCGATTTCAAAAGAGGAGGAAGGTTCTCAATTCGTATGTTTCTATTTTTTATAATTTAAAGGTGGTAGAGCATAACATTCCTTCACAGCTTTTGCTGCACTTCTACGGCCGTGATCGCCCGGAGAAGTACGACCGCCCTTTATAAAGTTGGCATAAAATAAAACATGCGCGACTTTTGGGGATGCCGGATGGCCACGTCTATCCTTTTCTTTTACTATTCCTATCCTCTCCAAATACTTAATCATTCCCAGGTTGACAATGCACTCGCAACGATTGTTGAATGTCGAAATGTTGAATTTACCATCAAGTGAGGCGTCTGCTCGTTTGTCTTACTTTCCATATAAAATATAATCTAAGTGTCATCTAGTAATTAAGTAGCGACCTTTATCGTTGCATTCAAGATTCTAACCGTCTAAGGTTTTAGGACCTAAGCAATTACCAAAAAAAAAAAGAATTAATTCGCCACTTATGAACTGGTTTTAAAAATTTATTATTTATCTGATACTTCCAAAATATTACCACAAAATTTCTACAAAAATTGGATCAGTAGTTTGTTTTTAAAATCAAAATTACGGAGAGGATATGTTCGAGAGTACGATTTTAAGGCGTTAGAAGTCGGTTTTTATAATTTCTGTGGAAATAAACTTGTTTGATATATGATTTGAGTATATTATAGTCTATGTTTCGTATTTTTAAATTCTGTCATCTTATGATAATCGCATTATAGTGGGAGTTCAGAGAAACACATGATCAAAAAAACTACTCAAAAATTTAAATGTTTCGTATACACACTGTACTCCATTTTGATTTTTACTTTCATTGCATATACAATTATTTTTTTATGTTTTTTTCAGTTTAGGTATGGCTTCGTAAAGTATAGTAAAATTAGATAAGCATGTTTTGTTCTGATTGACCTAACCCAATATTCCTTTATAACACGCATATGAAGGTTCTCAGTAAGATAAATGAATGAAATGTGACGGTACAGCGCGATGCCTACACAGCTGAGCACGCCGCAATTAAATTTAGATTATGTATAATTTTTTCTTACTTTAGATTATGTAGTAAACATAACACAACAGTGGATTATCAATATTTATTTGTAGGTTTTTCTGAAGTCTTACCAATTTTTGTGACGCGTTTCCTGGATAATTCCTTATTTATTTCAGACAGTCCTGCTGACTACAACAGCAAAAGCCACTATGCCCTTTGATAAATTATTTAATATTCATAAAAACTTATAACAAATATAAAATTAAAAAAATATTAGATATTAGACATCCATTTAATGTTTTAAAAAATCGGCAACTACTTCCTAGTTACTAGATATAATATTATTTAAATAATTAATATTCCCCAGCTCGAAAGAATTCTTTACGAGTCGTTAAATTATTTCCTTTAAGTATCGAAGTATCTGTTGTACTCATTTACATAAACTGTCCTTTTAATGTTTGCTTCGATTAATTAAGAAAGTTATGTCTGTCGAGGTATCAACCTTTGAGGGGCTTAGAGATACATAAATATAAAATACACGGAACCGAGGCTTAAGTTCGTTACGACTCGCATTCGCTGCGGGACAATAGTGCCGTATCGCAGCTGTCAGCCAGATATCGACATGCCGATCTATATCTCCAATCGTATCGACCTATCGTTGGGCTACAATAATTGCTATTGTACGATATCGATACACTCAACGGGCGATTCGGCTGCAAATGCTACGTATCTATTAGAGACGACAGTAAAATAGAGCTGCGCCGGATGAAAATTTAGACAAATTACATAATAGAGACAAATAAAGAAAACCGTTAGGATATTTCAATTAATCACATCTTTTGCTGCACTTGTATGGCTGCGCTTGCCCGTGGAAATACCACCGCCCTATATAAAGTCTGTATAAAATAAAATATGAATTACTTTTGGGGATGCCGGATGGCCATGACTACCTTTTCTTTTTCCATTCCTTTCCCATCTAAATCCTTAATCCCGACCTATCCAATAAGCCTTTTGCGACTCTCCGGAAGTTGCGTGTCTCTTTATGCGACGGTATCACTTATCATCAAGTGAACCGTCTGCTCGTTTGTCTTCTTTTCTTTAAAAACACCAGCAAAAATAAACAGATTATGATGATTTTCATACCTAAAACGCGATGCCAAGCTGTGTAAGAATAAAAAAAATCAATTAGAACATAAAGTGTAGCTTCTGTACTATATATTAGTTAAAATTTATTCCTGGCCAAACGTTTTAATGGCAAATCCACAAGAAACACTTAATTTCGCTTATAACATAACATAAGTTCATTGATAGATGTTCACTTTATGATTTATTATGCTCATTTCGCGATCAGATAATCTTATGAGTTTAGTAATTAAATAAGATTATTAATTAAATCTTCTAATGTTTTGATCTTACTACGGAATCTGTACTAATAATATAAGTGTGGATATTTTGTTTGGATGTTTGGTACTCCATCGTGCAAAAACGTATAGATAGATGTGGATGAAAATATTCACCAAAATAGTTTTTTTTATCTGGATTAAAATATAGAATTAATTTAAAAAAAAAAATAACGTGAGACAAATCGCAGGGCGCAACTAGTAACAGTATAAGGAGTATGATCCTCACGAAATTTGAACACACTACCCACGGATTAAAATGCGAGGGTTTATCACACTAGCCTAAAAGAGCCGGATCTTCCTTTAGTTTATAAATACACACGAACATAACACTGAAAATATTTTAGCTTACTTTTAAATATTCATATAAAATCTTAATTTTAAAAGTTATTTTAACTTTTGTTATTTAAAATATCTTTTGCACAGCATTCCTGTTTTTTATAATATTATTGATGTATAGCTATAAATAACACAAAGCCACTTCTGACGATTGCAAGACTTGAATTTAGTTTCAGTCACAGATGATGCAGCGATATTGAGACCATTTGCAATCGGTCATTTCTGTTTGAACTATTCGATGACTGGATGTGTCTTCAATATATATGATTTCTTATCAATATGTAAATCGTTAAGTCATCACGATTCTGTAAAATATATATTTTGCGTCATATTTGTACCTTATAACGTTAAGTCTTGTCCCAAAAATATGAATATGAAATAATGAATTCATATCAACTGTTTTTTTTTGTGAATAAATTATTTAAGCTCCGAAATTTTTCTCTTACTATTAAATATTTAATTGATTTTAATAATCTAATATATCTAATGTCAGCAAAATGAGTAATTGTAACTAAGAATGATCTGAAAATAATTGTATTTAAAAAAAAAATCATATCACACGAAAGAAGTACAATTATTAAACGATTATCCTTCTTTAGCTATAATACAAGAGTTTTTTTTGCGCGGGGCATCCAAAAGTTACAAATCATTGGCATAGATTTTTTTACATCTCCAAACAACGAACCCTTATAATGATAGCGATAGATACTGATCGAGAGTCATTCACTTGTCGGCGGTGAGAACATCATCCGATTGAAGATCGCGGCGGGCGTCTTCAGAATGCAATGTCTGTTATTAAGGCCGGGTTCTCCCAGAAATTGAGATTTTGAAAACGGTTCTATTCTGCAATACTTCTTCTTATTTTATTTAAGAGGGAGCCCCTTGTCGGTGGAGTATTTTCCACTCCTCTCTCTCCAGCGCCCTCTCCTTGACATTCTGATACGACACAACTCTCAGTTTTTCCTTCACTTGTTTCATATAACTTCTTTTTGGTCTTCCTCTACCTCTCTTTCCCTCAATTTCACCCTCCAGTATAATTTTTAAGAACTCGTCATATCGTATTAAGTGGCCCAGCATGTTGCCTCTTCTTTCCTCTATTTTACGCAGTAACGTTCTTTTCTTTTTTTCTATTTCTAGGACTTCTTCATTGCTTTTCTGTTCTGTCCAGCTAATTCCCTCCATTCTTCTCCAACATCACATTTCAAAGGTCTGTAATTTGTCTCTATCTTTTTGTGTTAATGTCCATGTCTCGCATCCGTACATTGCCAAACTCCAAACATATGTTTCAATTAGATTTTTCTTTATATTTATATGAATTTTAGATTTGAGAAGGTGCTTTTTATTATTGAAAGCTTTCTTAGCTATTGATACTCTAGTGATTATATCTGGGGTGCATTAGGCTTCGTTGTTTATCTGGCTTCCAAGATATTTAAACGATTTTACTTGTTCTATTGGTATACTATTGATTCTAATTTGGTATGGAGCTGTGGAGTATTTCCTTTCGACGTGATTAATATTTTTGTCTTGTTATACTACATTATGAAAATGTAAAAAAAAACACTTATATTTGAGACCTTCTCTTAGCTCCGTCGGATGTTCGTTACACAATTGGATAAATATTGCCAGAAAGAAAAAAATACTAAACATACCTCTATTCGTCATCTTAAAACCAATATCATTTAAATTATACGTAATTTAAGGAATAGAATAGCAAACTAAAATTAGCGTCTGTGATGGTGTGAGCGATGTCGGTAATAATATTGTCAATATTATACAATACGATTTTATTCTCAAAATCAACGATTTTACGGCACCATTCGCTGCCGCTCCGTTCCGACTGCACCGTGGCATCGTGACCTCTGTCCTTCTTATTGCGGTGCATTTGAGGACGGTTCTTTTTTTTGCAACCTGGATTGGCAGCATTGGCATTGAGCGCTTGAAGAACCTCGCCTTAATGAGGGATTCGACGAGCCCAGAATATAATGTTTTCATTTGATTGCGATACGTCATTGTCGATTTGCTTTCGTTTAATTAGTTTCGCTTTTGTGTCTGTTCTTGATTATAAGTGTTCTCTTTCACGAAAAGAAGAGTCACTCCGATTTTTTTTTATGGAAAGGAAGTCAAACGAGTAGACGGTTCACCTGGTGGTAAGCGATCGCGTCGCACATGACAACATTCGGAGAGTCACGAGACGATCCACGACAACCTGGGATATTAGATAGAATAGGTTTATTGGATAGGATAGGGTTGGATTTGAGGATCTGGAGGGGAAAGGAATGAGAAAAGAAAAGAGCAGACATGGCCTTCCGGCATCCTCAGAAGTCATGTATACTTTAATTTTATGCTGACTTTATATAAGGCGGTGGTATTCTATAATTTTAAGGCCTCTTAATCGTGTTACCTGAATTTTAAATTTTAATAATTTCTTCATGCATTTAGTATGCGACTTCAACTTATTTTCAAGGGGGATTTTATTCAACGTTCAATAAAAATATTAACAATAGAGCTGTATATTTATCGAATAAAAAACAACACAGGTCAGTTTACTAGAATCAATACTTTTTTTTTGGAATTTCCACCTCTTTAAGAATGTCTTATTCCCAGTGGTAAGAATTAATACGTTTTTCAACTTGTAGATTAGATTAAACATAAAATGTAATATTTAACTAGCTAAAGTTTTCCCATCTTTCTAAAATTGACATATCGATACCTTAATTCGCAAGCCAGTTAAACCTACTTTTGTCCAAAAACGTGGAGTTTGTAACGATGGTTTACAACAAGTTTATTTTCACAAAAATTTACAAAAACTGACTTCAAACGTCTTAAAAGTGTAATTTTAAAACATGTCTTCTCCGTCATTTTGATTTTAAAAGCAAATTACCCGCAAAAATACAAAATTAAAATTTTGTTATTTAGATTTAAAACTACTTAACCGATTTACCTGAAAATTTTATGGGACCATTCCGGAAGTTTTTAAAATCGGTTCATAAAGGGTAGAGATATGCGCGAACGTACATAAAAAAGCAAACATTCGAATTGAGAACCTTACGCTTTTTTGAAGTCGGTTAACAATTTTAAAATCTAATGTTATCACAGTTCTTTGAATAAGTGGTTATTCGAAAAACCTATCTGGTTTCTCTATGCGATGTATTTGATTCTTTTCTGTATTTAGTTTGAAAAATAATACAAGTTTTTATGGCTTCCCTGACATTGCTTAAATGGAGTTAGGTGGTTTGCGAATTAGGGTATCGATATAGATGTAATTTTCTCTGCATGGCATTTATCTTCTATGACAAATCAGCATTTTGTCATTGAGGGAGAGATAAATTGATAGAAATTTATGTTCAACTGGTTACTGAGATTCAGAACTTAATACTTTATCTTGTGTAAAGAATAAATCGAAAAGCCGCATTAGCTAGTTTTTGGATTCGTTCAAAGAAAGAAATTCAAAGAAATTCTTTTATAATTATTTTTTTTCCATTTGCACTCAGGTCTTCTCTATATGAGTTTTTTTATTATTACTAAAAACTTTTTAAAAACTACCATTCTTCAAATTTTATACTATGTCAAATAAGCTAGAGCTTATTTCTTTGACTGTAAATAAAGTTGAGTAGATTTAGATCATTGATTTATTTAATATGGAATATTTTATGAGAAAAATAATAAATGAATTATGTCCATGTCCAGAGAGTGAAAAATGGAGTCAAATTTTGTCCATGGAGCTAAGAATAATCCCAAAAGTGTAGGAACAATACTGTTGTAATACAATAATTCATTGTTAAAAAAATAAGTCAATAGTATGTTATTTCAATTAGAAAATATTGTTGTTAGACATATGTTGAAATCATCATTATTTACACCGTCATCTGATAATTATCTGTTTCATGAGGAACACTTAAGGTCAAGGCTTTCCTTTGGCTGTATCTTAAAGCATTAGCATTTTGTAATATGACGCAATATCTTCTAGATTCCGCGCATAAATATATAAAGATAAAAGTAAGATGTACCACATATAAAAAAAAAATAAGTTAAGTTGTACAACACTTTTGCAATAATACAAATAAAAAAACCGTGTCGTGGGACACCCGATAGGAACTACATAAGTTCCTTATTATAAAAATATTAAGTTATTCTTATTAACTTATATCGATAAAAGTAAAAAAAAATTGCTTGCAAAATTAACATAAATGGATAAATAAATAAACAGTCTTCCATAAAATATACATTAGGCCGTGTATAGTGTAGCCTTCATACATAGACTACACATAAAAATCTTACAAGTTAGTTACGGATGCTTTTTGACGGCTAGGGTACCCCCGCAAGACCCAATCAGGTACTTCGTTCCTATAACATTACCAAGGAAAAATGCCTAAACTCTTTGGTTGCTAATTTCAGTAATCAGTTTTACAGTTTATATCTAAAAAAAAATCATCTTGGAAGTTTATAAAATTCCCAAATTTTGCACTAGGCAATCTTGCCCATCGTATTTTATGATGCAGACCACATCAGACGTACAGACAGAATGGAAAATTAGCAGACGAAAATGAATTCTCAGTCGTCTATTCAGCTTTGAATTATTGAACATCCGATTTTATATTTCAATCATTTGATATTTCAATTGAATCCATAAGGAGTTGAAAATAGGATGATCGAAAGGGGATGTTATAACTAGGCACTAAATGATAGATTATGTTTCGAACCATTTATTAGAGATAAATCTCCTTTTAATTGATTTTTGGGGACCTAATCTGTCTTTTGTTTATATACGTAAAAGTACCGATTTTTTATTTAATCGATATCAAAAAAGGAGGGATGTTCTCAATTCAAATGTGTTTTATTTTTTATATATGTTCGCGTGTATCTCCGTCGTTTATGAACAGTTCAGTAGGTTTTCTTTTAAATCAATTTGATTTGATGTATTTTTGCGTGTATTTCTGTCATTTACGAACTAATTTTAAATCATCTTTTTTTTAATATTATATAGCATTCTATGCAGAAAGTCCCATAAAATTTTCAAAAAAATCCGGTTCTGTTTTTATTTAAGAAACAAATCAGATTGTTTTTAAATAAAAAAAACAAAATTTAGGAATGTCCGCACATATATCCGTAGCTTATGATTCGTAATTTTTTTTTATATTATAGTGTACACTTCAATAATAATCCCACAGTTTCCTAAAAAAGCAAAGAAATATTTTTTTTTTTTAATAAAACCTGTGTTTTTTTAAATGAAAATAATGAAGAAGACATGTTTCGAAAGTACATCTTTAAGGCGTTTGAAGTCGGTATATGTAATATTCTGTGTAAACTAACTTGTTTATAAAAATCATCAATCTTAACGAAAATTCTCCAACTGCATATTTCATTCCCTACAATAAACATCGTTTAGTACGTTAAACATTTAAAAATAAGTTTAAATAAAAACAAAACTAAAGCACTCATGGGGAGGGTCTTTGTTTTGATCATCTATTTCAGTCATTTATGTGTCTGAGTGCAAAAGTCAGGATAATCCAGCTATGAAATGATTCAGAGTGCATATCAGATGAAGCCGAATTAGGACAGGAACACACTAGACCATTGAATTAGGCGTAAAACTTAAACTAAAGGCTAAAATTAAGGTATTGTGTATTGTCAACAAACTATTTATATTAAATTCAGCGTTGAATGTTTACGACTTTTTAAATAGCTCAGCCGGGTAAAGGGTAAGTATTCATGACTTTTGGGGATGCCGTATGGCTATGTCTACTCTTTCCTTTTCCCTCTCCTTTACCCTCCAATTCCATAGTCCTAACCCGATCCTATCCAAAAATCTATTTCCCAGGTTGACAGCGCACTCACAACTCTCCGGATGTTGCGTGTGTCTATGGGCGACGGGATCGCTTACCATCAGAAGAACCGTCCGCTCGTTGGTCTTTCTTTCCATTAATAAGAAAAGAATACAATACAAAATATGGGTCGATATAATGCCTTGGTTTTTTTTAAAATCAAGTACTATATTTATTGACAAGTATTTGATGTCCCTCATAGACTGATACGGTATAAGAATAGCAACAGTGTAAGGTAGTTTTTTGTATCTGTTGATATAAAATCATTTTATAAAAAAAAATATGTGAGTATACATAGGTGTATTTAACAATATAATGTTGGGATAAAAGCTAGACTTTCAACTACTGTACTCAACAAAGTCCACAGAAAGCTATTAAATATCATTATTTTAAGCTGCTTTGCTGAGTCTCGTTAGTTGCAACTAACTTAACAACTGCCAACTTGTTTAGTGTCCCGTAGCTTGGTTCTTAATCGTTTTGCACTTTTATTTCCCGGGTTTTAAATCCACATAGCTGCTTCCATCTTTCAAGATTTTATAGGTAGCTTTTTATAGGTGGGAGTTTTATAGGTGTTTTTATACGGCCGCGTTCGCCCGGAGAACTACCACCACCCTTTATAAAGTCGGCATAAAATAAAGCGTGTATGACTTTTGGAGATGCCGGATGGTCATATCTACCCTTTTTTTCCCATTCCTTTCCTCACCAAATCCTTAAATCCGACTATATTATCCAAAAAACCTTTTCTAACCAATTTCCCCGGTTGACAACCCACTCGCGAGTCTCTCGATGTTGTGCGTCTATAGTCAACGGGATCACTTACCATCAGGTGAACCGTCTGCTCGTTTATCTTCATTTCCCATAAAAAAAAACATATTAAGGAGGGGTGTAGTCTTATAGGTAAGATTAGAAAAGTAGAAGAAAGAAAATTTACAATATAAAAGCGCATTGAGAATAATATTTTTTTTATTTAGTACTATGTTTTAGCTAACTAGAAGCATTTAATAAAAATTAAACCGTTCCGAATTTGGCATTTTTTTGAAATAATAATGGTATGTATAAATAGGTCATATAATAGGTTATGAGAATGCCCTATTGTAAATGGTGTCATATTTTTTCTGACTACTTTACCCATTTCAACATATTGCCACGCCAGTTTTAAAAGATTTATTTAATCGGCAGAGTTAACTTCGAAATGAAAATACCTGAGCTCGGCTCTCTGTACGGCTTTTAACTGCCGAGTTAAAATATACTAGTAATTAGCTAATTACGTTTACATTTTAATTAAACTATCTTTGATGTTCATACCCGTTGAAGGTATTTTTTGGAGTTATTTTACTAATTAGTTTTGTTTGCAGACTTTTCTCTTATGACTTCGTGACTTAAAAGTAAACTTTAAAGAGAAAATGAGCAGTAATAATGCTAGGAATGCAATATATAGTTAATAGGGTCGTGGATTCAAATCTGTTATGGTATATGACCAATATTGGTTAAAGAGTTTAAAAAAAAAAACAAAATCATTATTCGTCTAATAACAAGTATAAATTTCTTCAAAAGCCTCAGAATTGAAAGTTAATAGTATATATTCACAGTTATTTCGATTTTAAAAAGAAACTATTGAACCGATTTTTATGAAAATTATATCTTTTATCTTTTCTTTTTCGAAAAGGGTGACCAACGAGCATCCGCTTCACCCGATATTAAAGATCCCGTCGTCCATAGACACACACAACATCCGGAGAGTTTTGAGTGCGTTGTCAACATGGGGAATTGGTTAGAAGAGATGGTATTGGATCAGGATTATGGATTTGGATAGAAAAAACTGGGAAAAGGAAAGAGTAGGAATGGCCATCCGGCAACCCTAAAAGTGTTGCATATTTTATTTTATGCCGACTTTATGTATGGCGGTGGTACTACCCAGGGCGAGTACAACAGTATAAGTGCAGCAAAAGCTGCGAAAGGATGTTATGGTCTACCACCTAACAAAATATGTATGCACCTTGCAACTATTTTTTTAAATCTAACCTTTAAAATAAAAAAAAATCATACTTAATTCATAACCCGTGCCAATGTTCATCTATGCCCCGATTACTCTGTAAGTAATCGGGGCACAGGTAGTAGATGACATTGATTTTTATCCTTCTTTTTTAGTCTGATTAAAATAAATTTGCTGAAAGTGACTAAGACGAATATGTTTTAAAATATCATAATTATATAGTCTTTATTTCTTTAATCCTCTCCACCCATAACAATTTTAAAAAGCTGTATCTTAGGATGCTTGATATTCACCGCTTAGGAAAGACTATGCGTATTTCGATGAAATTCGGGACATCAGTAGTTGGTAACCCAGATAAATATTATAAATATTTTTTTATCTAAATCTACAATCCTAAGGGATGTCGTCTGACGGTTCCTGTTTATTAAAAACATCGATAAATTTCTTATCTTATGATTATAAAGGGTTTTTCAATAAGGGCGGGTAGATTTTGGCGGCCCGTGGCGGTCATTTTGTTTTGGTAACATTTGTCAAACCTTTTGTTTATTATTCAGTTACTTATGCCAAATCACCATGGCAGGTTACACGATTGAACAGCGCGTAAAAATGATAAAATTTTATTATCAAAATAAGTGTTCGTTATTGCAAACGGTTACAAAAAAAATTACGGTAGACGTGGTGACCCTTCACAGTCGACTCTTCAACGTATGGTGGCCAAATTTGAAACGACCGGTTCGCTAATAGATCCGCCCACATCCGTACGTTCAAGAAACGCAAGATCAGCCGAGAACATCGCCGCGGTCAGTCAAAGTGTACAGCAGAACCTGAGATAGTCGATTCCTCGACGTGCACAAGAACTCGGCTTTTCGCAAACTTCAATTTGGCGAATTTTGCAGCGAGACTTAGGGTTATACCCGTACAAAATTCAGCAGCCCAAGAGCTCGAAGTTCATGACCACAGACAATGCCGTTTGTTCGCTGACTGGGCTTCAAATCGTTTGGAAGAGGATCTCAAATTCAGTCGAAAAATCATCTTTAGTAACGAGGCGCATTTTTGGATGAATGGCTTTGTTAACAAACAAAATTGCCGCATATGGGATGACACAAACCCACACGAGGTTCACCAGGTGATAATGCATCCTCAAAAAGTTACCGTTTGGTGCGGATTTTGGGCTGGCGGCGACATTGTTCCGTACTTTTTTTTTGAAAACGACGTTGGCGAAGCAGCCGCCGTCAACAGCGAGCGCTACAGAACGATGATAACCAGGTTGTTATGGCCCAAATTGAACTAAATGTAACTAGACGACATGTGGTACCAGCAGGATGGCGCCACGTTTCACATAGTGGACGCCACGATTGACATTCTGCATGAGCCATTTGAGGCTAAGGTTATCTCTCGAAGGGGTGATGTGAATTGGCCACCAAGGTCATGTGATTTAACCCCGCTAGACTTTTTCTTGTGGGTTGAAATCGCAGGTTTATGCAAATAAACCACAAAACCACCGATGCCTTAAAGACGAACATAACACAGACCATCGCTCAAATTCAGCCGGATCTATGCGGAAGAGTCATTGAAAATTGGGCCACTCGGATCCGTGCCACTATGAGAAACTACGGCGGGAATTTAAATGATGTTATCTTCCATACTTAATGGCATATATGGGCCTTTTAAATAAAAAAAATATTTTTGTTAAAACGTCACACACAGCTTGTTTAATTTCATTTCAAAATCTACCCGCCCTTATTGAAAAACCCTTTACTAGCCGTGCACCTCAGTTTCACTTGCCACTTGGTTTATAGCGTAATGTCAAATAGCCCAAACTATTTAGGATGAATAGAAAACTATTTCTATGCCGACTATAGTTCCATAAACAAGTGTATTTAAAGAAACAAAAAGATTATTCAGTTTTATAAGATTATTATAGATTATTTAGGCCCGGTGTACGACGTGTTTAACTACGTGCGGGCCAGTCAGTAGCCGTAGTAACAGACGGCTCCGTTTTGCCTATCGATCCGCCATTTAGGGATGTCCGAGTGCTACTGTGCACTAACCTTCCGTTGTTTTATTCAATTACCCGTACAATTTAATTTGCCAATTTTGTCAATAGCTCATCCACTAAAATTCATCTCTACTGAAATCGGTCGGATAAAGTTTAGAGTACAGCTGACACAAGAGGTGACTTTGGAATAAGTAAAATGAATTATTATACAACCAGGTTCGGAGGATAGCGGATATCAACAAATATAAGAAGTTTGTTGTTAATTAATTAGTTTACTATAGCGGTATTGTACATGGGGCTTTGTAAAAGTTTCCAGACTAATATATTAAAAGCCAGTTTTAATTGCCGAAGGCGCCCATTTTCGGTGCTAAACACACGTACTTTTTGCCTATTTCTTCGCCGTAAGGTGAGATATGGTAACTTAACGTTTCTTGAATAATTTATATCTTCTTCCTCCTAGCCTTTTTCCCGAGTTACTTGGGGTCGGCCTCTAATCCACCCAAATATTACCAGAATTTTACGCAGTTTTTTAAGCAGAATGATTGGCATCTGACCTTCGCAACCCAAAGGGATAAACTGAATTCTAAGGATGGATTAGTTGTCAGGATATTTGGAGGCACTGAAATCCTGTTACGACTGCCAAAGCTGTCCTTGATAACCGGAAACAACTATTTATATACCCATCCGGACAATCGGGTGATCAGTTTGCCTCACCC
>JAOCPS010000011.1:1984509-2007803 GCA_025505425.1 Graphium colonna
ATGTCAGGCGTTGTGTTTCCACTTTATAACATCTGTAAAATTGAAATTAGGTTTTCTCATAATTATTATTTGTTAACCGTTTATAATAATTTTATATGTTCGTTGCAAACATTGTAAATTTGCTATTTAAATAAATAAATAATTAAATAAATAAAAAAAAACTTTTTTAATCCAGAGAACATATTTGCTCGTTGAAAAAAAATCGAGTATCATTTGTTTTTTTTTTTGAACAAATTCAAAAACAAATGAATTTCTTCGAATTTTATAGCGTTTTTTTTGCTTGTTAAATTAAGTATTCTGTATCAATTTTATGATTTAAACAATAATTTAAAAAAGTTTGAACAAATATGGATTTTGAGACATTTTTACGTCACTTGAACGTAGATGAAATGCAAAGAGCTGTTGGAAGCGGAAAGAAGTCTAAACTTCAGCCAAAGTGAATAAAGATACAGATATTAGGTGGTGTTGTAAAAAATATATTACAAAATAGCGTGATATATTTTTTAAAAATATATCATGGACTTTTCAGTAGGACTCTGCACCTGGTGACAGGCACGAATTATCCAAGTCTGGCTTAAAACCAACATTTCGGATTTCATAAGAGCTGAAAACTAGTCCTTATTTAGCCCAGACGTCAACCGTTTAGACTTGTCAGCTTTAGACGATATAGTCTACTCTAAATGACACGGCGCCATTGAGTCTTCAAAAAAATCTTTGGAGCATTGGCTAAATTTCCCTTGGAAACAGTGCGTAAATCTATAGATTTATTTCCAGACACATTAAAGGCCTGTATAAAACATAACGGTGGCTATTCCGAATAAAGATTTTTTATGCTGTAGCTAAAACTTAAAATTTTTCTAACATAACATTTCCTCAAAAAATAAAAATAAATTTTTATCTATTATAAAACTTATGGCTTTACTAGGAATGCATGTATGAAGTCACTTTTTGACAATACAAACTAACACTTCGATGTCATTATACATAGAGTAAAGTTTATCAAAAGGTGTAAAAATACATAAGATAACTTGCATATGATTTCTTAAATGTTACCTAAACGAATAGATATAAAAACGTTTAAATAAAGAATAGACAATCGTTGTAAATAGGAATAGTTAGCTAAACCTATTTAGCAATCTATTACGCGTAGTGCAAGGCGTTGACAAAACTTAAACGTAAATTTAATTTAAATTTTATTCAGAAATGGTGCAAGCCGCTCTTTTTAAATTTACCGTTAAACTTCGAAGTTTAACAGTTTAGGAATTAAGAAAAAAATAATAAAAATATTATAAGAAAAAGGTTTAATATATTTTCAAACATGTATTATATATTGTTTTAATGAGGTAAGTTTAAGGAACTAAGGATTAACTTTGGTCTTTGTTTTTTAGATTTTATTGCTACATTGACAAATTTATGTACACATATAGAATATTAAATCTAAAATACATTTATGTACACATAAAGCGTAATAAATGAGCTTTTATGATTTGGAAGCATATTACAAACTAGAAATTAATTCCCTGCGGTAGCATTCCGCGTCTGTTCATGCCTCTGAAAACTCTAGAATTGTAGCTAATTGTAAGTTCCCAGAGGAGGCAAAGTAAATATGCATCAGCACTCACTATGTTCATTTTAATTTATTTTACGACACTGTCGTATATGAGGCGTGATAACCTTTGGGAATTTTAAAAGTTTATTTACCCTTACTCAAACAACATACATTTTATTGTGTATCTTTCTAAAATCAAAAATATTTATTTCTTATTACAGTTATCTAATTACATATTACTTAAAATGGACTGTTTGAATTCACATATAGTTTATTTAATACTTTTTAAATCATTAGAATTTCTGCAAAGATGATTAAAAGTGACTACAATCTAAATTAATAATGTCATCGAGTCGTAACGCTGTAGAGAGTTCGGTACGTCAGGTATTTAAAATCAAGGCAAGACCGTAAAACCGTTTATAAGTTTTATTATACAATATGTAAATAAAATAAATAACAATATAAATACTTATCTCCTTTTTTAAATAATACAACTTTACGGATTTTATCGCGGTTTATTTTTAAATTTTATCACCTGACGTTTCGGACCCTTTACAGCGTTCATGGTCACGGGTAGGACTGAGGTGTTTGATGTCCTGGTGTCACTTGTTGATCCTACATACCATCAGCTTGAATATCAATTTTTAGTCCGATCTACGCAGTAATTACTAATTGTATCTCTATTAGGTCTTGCAGTGTTGTGATTATTTCTTGAGTTTATTTTATTAAAATAGGATCCCTAGCAGATAGTACCACTCAACCGTCTTTCCTTTTAAAATTTGGACGTTTTTTAATTTCAATAGGCTCACGAACCATCCTTGGCAGGAACTGGTGTTCTTTTGCGAGGATTGTTGGCCTATCAAATCTGATGTAATGGTTGGTCCCTTGAAGCGTATGTTGGCAAACTGCAGACTTATTTTGTCTATTTATTTTTAAATCAGCTATGTGTTCCTTCATCCGTGTTTTTATAGCTCTCTTTGTTTGTCCTACATAGAAGAGACCACTCCAGTTTGTACACTCCTGGATCTTGTACAGGGATGTTGCACTTGACAGGTGGTAAAAATTGACTTATTCTTTTTTAGCGGCTTATAAAATGTTTTAATAGAGGCTCGTTTCAAGATGTAACCAATCTTGTCTATGACTCCTCTGACGAATGGTAAGACAGCAGGTAGTCGCTCTACTGTAGCTGGCTTCACATGGTCACTGTAACGATGGCTTGGTGTTGGAGCTTTTTTTCGCGCAGAACCTGCTTGACATGCTGTAGTTCAGCGGCCAGATGTTGCTTGTCACAGATCCCACGTGCTCTCTGAAACAAAGATTTGCCCAAAGTAGATAACTGTGAAAGATGATGGAGATAGTCACCATTTAAATCTCGGTTTGTGTGGGTTGGTTTCCTATGTATAGTGTGGCCCAATGGGTTGTTGGCATTGCGGCTTACTAAAACATCTAGATAGGCTAAGGAGTTAACTGCCTCTAATTCTATTGTAAACTTAATTTTTTGGGTAAATGGAATTAAGATGATCTAAAAATGCATTTATTTTATCTGATGGTAAAATAGTGCATGTGTCATTTACATACCGCTTGTAAAATTTAGGATGTATGGGAGCTGTACTAAGGGTCTTCTCCTCAAAGTCCTCCATAAATATGTCAGCTACAATAGTAGATACTGGGCAGCCCATAACTACACCATCCATCTTTATGTAGAATTCTTCGTTCCACAAGAAATAGCCCGATGTAAGGCAATGTTTAAGAAGTAATGCATATTCTAAAGGCGTGTTTTACTCTTTTAGCTTTCTAGTTACAATTGATACACAGTCTTCTATAGGAAGCTGAGTAAACAAAGACTGAATATTAAAACTAACCACAGTCCCATTATCAGTGAGGCATAGGTGTTTTATATCACTGACAAAATGGTATAAGTCTTTTGTGTAAGCTGTTGTGTGTCCTCTTAATGGTGTAAGGATTGTGACAAGGTGTTGAGCCAATCTATAAGTTGGTGGGTCGATCTGGCTTACAATAGCAGGCAATGGAGCATTTGGTTTGTGTACTTTAGGTAACCCATACAATTTTGGAGGTTTGGGGCTTGAGGGTATTAACATTTTGACGTCTAGAGTAAATTCTTCGAAGTAATTTTAAGTAAATCGCTAGTTGATATAAGCGGTTTTGATGTGGGGTCAGTTTTAACCTTTTTAAAAGTGCTGTCATCCGATAACAGTTGTTGAATTTTAGAATTTTACTCAGACGTATCCAATATAACCGTAGCATTACCTTTATCCACGCGGAGATTTTTCAGTTCTTTATTATTGCGCAAGTTGTTTAACGCGGTGAATTCATTAGGAAGATTTAGTCGCGGGGCAGAACTTTGTCGTAACAAATAGAAATATCCTGACGTATGCCTTCTTTCCATACCATTAGATAACGTTCTATCGAAAGGACAAAATTTTGCCATAAGTCCGAAAAATATCCCCAAGGACAACTTATCTGTAGTGTAGAAGACTGTTTCTTCAAAAATAACATCGGTAAGGAGGATTTAAAATGCATACGTCAGGATATTTCGACTTATAAAGAGGTTAAAACTGACCCCACATTAAAAACGTTTAAATCAACTAGCGATTTACTTAAAAATAAAATTACTAAATAAAAAAGTTGAATTGGATAATATTATGCAAAGTTGTTAATCTTGTTATTAAGTTCAATGAAATTACTTTCAATATATTCATTAGTGTAAGATTTTATGACAGAAGTATTATTTTTACAGAAAATTACTTTAAGCGCGTTAGAAATTGTCCAAAGAGTAAAAATAAATTCAGATCTTTTTATGGAGTAGTTATGAAAATGCATTACATTATGTAGACAATGCATTTAAATTATGTAATGCATACATTTCAACAACTTTCAACTTTAATGTAATAAAAACAAAGACTGTAATAATGTATAAATGTAATCCAATTTGCAGGTTTTGAAAAAAAGTTTATTGTGACACTTTTATTCAGGTCTCAGGGCCGTCTTAACCATATTGGGCGCTGGGGAGTAAAAAGCAAGCCTGCCCCTTTTCACCTGAAGTGTCTTCACGGTATGAAAAGGAATAGGTTCTCAAGTTGATTTTTTTTGTATGTTCTGGGACAACTTTGTCATTTATGAACTGATTTTTAAAATTGTTTTTATCTGCAAGCATATACTTCTTAATTGGTGGTTGCGATGGATTGGAAAGGATGAGAAAAAACATTTATGTAGTTTATTTTTGCTACCAAAATAATGCACAGTAAATATATCACAAATGTATATATGAAAATAAATATGTCACCAATGTATATGAATATACCTGCAAAGTCATTGAACGAGGTTTTTAGTAATTTTCTGTGAATATTTGAAAGAAAAAAAATATTTGAAAGATCTTTTAGATCCGTTCATAACTCTTACATAAGTTTGAGTAATAGTAACTTTAGCCACACGGGGAATGTAAAACGAAAGTGAATCCAATTTTATTCGGAGACTCATATTTTTCTTTTTATGTTATCTCTATCAAATGTTTGGTTTTTATGTTTATTTTTCCGCAACAAGAAAACAAACAAAATAAATATGAAGCATTAGGTAAATAAACAAGCAGTTCGTCTGATAATAAGTGACCAAAGATCCCCATGGACTGGTGTTACATCAGAATAGTTATATTGCAAATACAACTGCGTACTTATCAATTAATAATATGATATAAAATGATGTTGTATCTTATTTAATTAAGTAAGACGTATTCGGATAAAATTCAGCATAGATAGTTAAAAACTAGGATATATATAATTATTTCATTTCCCTAAAGCTCATTTTTTAAATTCCACGCAGATACTAGCGGAGTTAGTATGACATGCAAATAAAAACATTTTATCATTTAATGTGATCGTACAGCCATCTGGTCCTCTAGACGTTTTCAGTCTTAATATTTCAACTCTAAGAAACGTTTTTGAAATCTAGTGCAAATGAAACTGGCGTAATTCATTACACAAAAACTTACGATAAATCAATATATGTTGTAAACATCACTTGCATTTCTTTTTTTTCGTCGGTTTATTTTCAATGCATATTATATCAACCATATTATTTGTATCACACTCATATGCACACATAAATACATTATAAATATTATTTTTCCAAAAAAGTAATCAAAGCTTGATTATAGTCCAAATCTATATGATAAACTTCCTGATTGAAATATTTTAATAACCATTTGGCAAACATTGTACCGAAGCGCAGGTCATTCCATACAAATTGAATGCTGATTCTACAATTGGAAATGTTATATAAATAGTATAGGTACTCATCTGTTAAATTAATAAATCAGATCGCAAGTTTTAATCAAAATCTGCTTTAAAAAATTGTAATCAATATAGTTTTCTTCCTAGACTTATTCCAAAATTACTTGGATTTGGCTCCGAATCCGATGGAATATTGCCTTAATATCCGTTTATACATAGAGCGACTGGTAGATACCAGTCGCTCTATGTATAAACGGATATTAAGGCAATATTCCATCAATAGGATTTTGTTTATCTGCTTAAGTTGCATAAGATTATGCAACTTAAGCAGATAAACAAAATCCTAAGGATGGATTAGTTATCAGGATATATAAAGATACTGACATCTTATAGTTACTGCCAGAGGTGTTCTTAACAACTGGGACCGACTTTTTACATGCTCATCCGACGCATAGATCATCTATCTTATCAAGATATTGGGTGATCAGACCGCATTGCCCTAATCAGTTGGGTTAGGGGACTGAACAAACAGAAACAACAGAAACAGCAACTTAAAGTCATTGTCCCCCCGCGGGATTCTAACCCACGACCTCCGGTTTTAAAGTAAGGGCCTACATCACCTTTTCTTTCAAAATTATTTTTTTAGAGATAAAAACTGTTTAATTTACGATGTGTTTAGTCTTTCGCTAAGCAGACGAATAAGATTGTGGTGGTAGTCCGCCTAACGAAAATGTTAGTCCGCTAGGCGTACGAATAATATTTTGTTAGTGGCTGACTAGATTTATGTTCGTCGACCGCTAAGTTCTCTAAGCTTGGTAGTAAATAAACGAATTATTGTTAAAACTAGAAAAAAGTATGTATATTCTAATAAGTCTATATAATATGATTTTAATCCGCATAGTTGATTCATTATATATGTATGTAAATACGTATTGCCTCCATAGCCTAGAGGTAGAATATCTAGATAATAATAGTGGATTAAAATAACGGCGGGACAACTTTGTTAATGTTTTTAAGTTTGGTTACTACATTACGAACGAATTTCCTTATTTCCTAAAGGTTAAGATGGATCATCTACATATGGCGTTAGATAGCCATAAAAAGTCGGTACTGGTTGTCAAGAACGAAGACAGTTTAAAGGATAAGAACGAAGAAAGTTTAAATTCCTTTCAAATATCCTAATAACTAATTGATCATTCAAATTCAGTTTATCCCTTTGGGTTGCGGAGGTCAGATACCAGTTGTTCGGTATAAAAAACTTTCGTCATAACAATAAGGAATTTCTAATTTTATTACTAAGCACTCAAGCAGTGACATAAAATATTATAAAATTTGAAGTACTGCATCAAATTTATTAAAATATATTTTGAAATTCTAACACAAAATACTTTGCAGTAGAAACACGTTTCATTCTTTTAAAGCATATTAGATAATTTTTAGTAAATTATCTAATATGCTAATCCTATTTAATCAAATTGAATATTAACTATTTTTTTAAATAAAATTAGAAATATTTAATGAATTCTATTTTATTATTCCATTTTTGATTAAGATGAAACTTTGTTAAAGTTTTAAAATGCAATATCATTCCCTCGCTGGATTCAAACCTATGATCTTCGATTTATAAACAAAGGGTCTATACCACTAGGTCACGGAGGCAATTCAGGTTTCACTCTTCATCTATATATACATGCTCGATTTTGTTTTCGAGATAATTAGAAAAATTCAGTCATTCTATCCTTAAACGATAAATAACATACATAAAATAAGACAGTTTAAGTCATTAAGTGTGCTTTAAATTATTAAAATATTTGATAACGTCATATTACATGATGGTTAAGATGACGCTATTTCGTAAGCTTTACAATATTTTTATTTGCTAAGGATATAAAATAAATCTTTTGTTTATTTTATATCCTTTTAGCGGACGACTAGCAATTTCGCTATTCGGGACTAGCATCTGCCTTTAATTTAGTGTGCTTGAAATACAACGTTAACAGTATACAACTTTACATTAAACCAATTTGACGATGGTTGTCACTAGTTATGTCAACGGAAAAGGAAATCACTTTTTTTTAATTTTTTTTTATGGAAAGGAAGACAAACGAGCAGACGGTTCAGCCGATGGCAAACGATCCCGTCGCCCATATACAAACGCAACATCCGGAGAGTTGCGAGTGCGTTGTCAACCTAGGAGATTGGATAGAATAGGTTAATTGGATAGGATGTGGTCGGGATTCAGGATTTGGAGGTGGACAGGAATAGTAAAATAAAAGACGCTAGAATTTTATAGATTTCTGACATTTTAAACTTGCTTTGCTTTTAGAAAATTAAGTATTTTTTGAAGAAAAAAAAAGTACTTCATAACTCGTTGTTAACTGAGGATGGGGTCATATTAGTACATACTAGACTGCATATCCACAGCATTAATCGCAATTTTAGGAGGCTTCCTTTTTAGCGTAAAAACATATTCGTACGCTGCACATAAAATGCAATTTTTATTTCGTTCTTAAGCTTGTAAGCAGTGTATTGATATATAAAACATATACGAGAAAGACAGACAAAAAATCAAAATAAATTTATTTTGGTAACTATGCTGATTGTATTTTTATGAAGTATTTTGAAGTAATTAGGTTATATTACTGTTTTAATATCTTCAATGAACTTACAATTTTATTAAATATATTTATGTTGAGTCCATCAGTGCGGACCTATTTGTGCCACTTGCTATGGAGACGATAGGTCCGTGGGGTCCAAAAACCAAAAACAAATTCAAAGAGCTCTTTCATAAAATTAATGTTGTGAAAGGCGACAAGAGGGCTGGTTCTTTTCTCGCCCAAAGGTTAAGTATTATTCAGCGAGGAAAGGCAGCTAGCGTTCTTGGCATCGTGCCGCGAGTAGGATTATTTGATTATTGTAGTTAGATTAGTTATATTGCTTTGTAAATATTTTTGTTGTAAATCAATAAACAAAAAAAATATTATATGTATTTTTCATTTTTGGTTCTCCACCAATTATCAGATGGGAAATCAACAACGTATTCGAGAAAGCGGAAGATGTGTGAAAGATGTTTTTGTCACAATAAAAAATAATAGCTCAGTTAAAAGACAGTTAAGTTCCGTTGGCCAATTAAAACCTCGTTGGCGACGGAAGACACGGTTTTCGAAATTCGGCAATTAAAAAGGGTAAATGGGCACCGGGAGGAATACGTAAGTTTTTTTTTCTTCTGCTTTTTATAGGCGCGGCATCATTCTCTTTCAGACCGTATCCAAACGACTAAATTACGGTCACATTTTTTAAAACATATACCAAACAAAGATTTTATATTAACTTATTTTGGTTTCTATTGCTGATTGCATTATTATAAAGTATTTTTAAAGGAATTAGCTTATTACAAATATTAAAAAAATGTCTTCATATAAATAAAAGTCCACAATTACTCCTTGAAAGGTACCGTCTCTTTCTTCGATTTGTATATTTCCATTTGAAAGGGTACTGCGAATATTTATTTCTTTATATTCCTGGAAAAAAATACATTTTGTAATACGTTAAGTACCCTGTATCCTTTGTGTAGCCCTGACAGGGTTTATTCAAAATTTCAACATGTTCGGTTGATTGGGTAACAAGTAAAGCGTAACTAATGACTAATAACCAATTACAATACTAGTAAGATTCGTACTAAAATTATAAACGTAAAATTTAGTTGTTGCTTGCGTAGGTTGTTTGGAAATTTAGTTTTTTTTTCTCTTTATTGGGTAAACTTAAATTACATTTAACCATACAAATAGCATTTGAAAACCATGAAGGTTTGGTGCAACGCTAAAAAGAGTTAAGTCATCATAGATACAATATATCGAACAAATAATAGTTTTAAACTATCTTCGAATATTTACAAAAAAATTAAATAACAAGGATGTTAGGGATTATTTACGAAATACTTTAATAAAGGCTTGATGTTATTTGTTTTGATTTTATGAACTAGTTAAGATGTCACTACTGTAGATTGTTAAGATTTTCTTTACTGTTCTACCAACGATTAAAATTTAGAAGAGAATGTCTATGACCTTGTACAGGATCGTAGCTTAAATATCGCCTCCGTATTCTAGCGGTATGGGCCCTTGCTTTGTAAACCGGAGGTCGTGGGTTCGAATCCCGCGGGGGGACAATAACTTCGTGTTATTGTTTCTTGGTTGGATTAGGGCAATGCGGGCTGATCACCCGATTGCTCGAAAAGAAAGATGATCCATGCGTCGGAAGGGCATGTAAAAAGTCGGTCCTGCGCCTGATCCCTCTCCAGTCGTGTCGGATATCCATCCCATCGGGCTATAGGAGTAAAGGAACAGAGAGTGCACCTATGTTTGCGCGTACATTTGTATCTCCATGCACAATAATATCTCCTGCGCAGTTGGCTAATCTCATGTTAGATTGGCCGCCGTGGCCAGGAGGTCTTTTTATTATACGTCACGAAATTTACGAATACAACAATCTTTCACAATCATAATTCCCAAATATCGTTCTTCACGAGAACTCGGAGGTAAATTTAATGTACTCCTACTTTCATATATTCGTTTATTAAAAGAGGTGAAAGCTCAACTCTTTCCTTATTGATAATATCAAAAATAACACAGGTTTTATTCTTCCACCGTGTTATTTGCTCAACTTTTTAGCTAAAACAATTTTTTCTAACATATACAGTACAGGTGGTAGAGCATAACATCCTTGCACAACTTTTTCTGCAGTTATACGGCCACGCTCATCCGGGGAAGTACCACCGCTTTTCATAAAGCCGGCATAAAATGAAGTGTGCATGACTTTTGGGGATGCTGGATGGCCATGTCTACCCTTTTCTTTTCCCACTCCTATCCCCTCCAAATTCTTAGTCCTGACCCATCATATCCAATAAACCAATTCCAATTTCCCAGGTTGACAATGCACTCGCAATTCTCCGCATGTTGCTTGTGTCCATTTGCGATACCGTCGCAAATGGACACAAGCAACAAGCACAAGCACTTACCATCAGGTGAACCGTCTGCTCGTTTATCATCCATTCCAATAAAAAAACAGATGAAACCTTGTTATAAGCATAATCAGATGTACCTCCTAACCTTGAACCAAAATGAAGGGTACATTTCAAACAGATTGCAGTTTAATCATGACAAGTAACTTTATTAAGCAATTCCAAATTTCGTCCCGCTTCCCAGGCTCGGTAGGATATAAGACAGAGGTTCCTTAATGAATTACATCCAGCTCCGCGACAGATGTGATGAATGCTCTTTTATTAAACTCATTCGGTTACCTAGCCCGATTTGCATATCTAATTAAGAATTACGGGACGATATTCATAAATGAGATTTAGCAAAGTTTGCGCTGAAACGCTTAAGTTCCTGACATCAGATAAAAAAATACTTTTTCAAATCAGTTCATAAGTTGCAGAGATATGTGCGCACATTCCTAAATTTTGTTACTTTTATTTAGAAAACAAACTAATAAACCGATTTTTCGAAAATCTTATTGGATTATAAAAGAAGAATTTTTGAAATTGGTTCATAAATGACGGATATAAGCGCATAAATACGTAAAACTTTTTTTTTATGTATATTTTCTTGGATATTTAAAGAGACAATTCCGGAAGATTATTCTATACGAAAAATTTTTTTTTAAAATTGGTCCATAAATGGTGGAAATATGTGCGAACGTACATAAATCATATAAAGATTCGAATTGATAACCTTCCTTCTATTTTGAAGTCAGTTAAAATATGACGTTATTTTAAAATACAAGTCCTCCTAGTTGATACATTTTGGAGCCTATATCGCTTTACTCTTCAGATTGCAAGTAAACAGTTCCTTACTCCTATTTTTCTATGGGACGAATATTCAATACGACTAAAGAGAATTGACATTGTCAAATTAATTTATGTGACACCAAATTTATTTTGAAGAAACGTTATGTTTTATTTTTAATTGTACTGTGATACAAAGGAATATGGTAATCAGAAACTTGACTGTTATATTTTTAATTAAAACAGTATATTTACAATGCGAGGAAGGCACTATTGGTCTATGCCAGAACTGTAAATTCTTTATTGTTCGACATGAGTGTGGAAAGAGTGATCACAGATTTAATCTAGTAGAATATATACAATTTTAAATCTAACTTAAAAATTACTAATGAAAAACACTAGAATGATATAAGTAACAGCAATGGAGGTATACCTAATCAATAACATGTCATGGAGTAAACTTAAGCTAGGTAGGATTGAAGAATTTTAAATTATTTACAATATGTTCTATACGTTTTGTGAAAAGGATGGTAGCCTCTGGTTTTTCAAGTATATCGGTAAGGAAGACCGGATTATGCGGGTCAATGTTCTTACAGCTGCAAGAAGAGAAATCCAATCGATTGTTGCTGAAGCGGGGGCAAGAAAATATAAGGTGATTGAAGGATTGTCTTCTAGCACCATCACAGGGACAGAGATCGTTATAAAGAATGTTAAATTTTATGCACTTGTTTATATAAGCATTTTTTTATAAACCTGAGGTTTTATTGGGATGTTCATTTCAGTTGCATTAATTATCGCTTAACTCCAAGTAAAATAAAACATTCCGTGAATTGGTTTCTATACGAATACTAAAAGTATATTTAAATCGGTTTTATATTTAGTTAAAAATTAAAAAAACATAAAACATATTCATAAAAGAACCAGCTATAGAACTTAAAGTGTTCTTAAATACAAAAATAAAGTATAATTTTTATCGAACTTCAATAGCCTTTGATCTTATGGGCAGTATTAAATCTTGCTACCATCTATTTTGGAGTTGAAATATTTCCACGAAAATATGGATATAAATGTTGATCTATCCTGATCTATCTATCTATCCTACCCTCTTTATTAAAAAAATATCGGTTCATAAGCTGAGAAATTATTTTTTTTTTTGGTTTACAAATATAATTTCGTCTCCAACTTACCACTCCTGGCATCCAGAAACCGCATGCGATATTGCTTATCTATCCCATTTAATAAAAAGTTTGTATCCCTCGCAGATTTTCATTGCCACAAATTCAAACATTGAGTTACGAACGGTTAAAATGGCAGAAGTTGAAAATAATTTACAGGCGAATTCAATTAGAGTTGCCAGCGTCATGTATATTATCCCTTCCGAGAATTTCGTCGGCATAATTAATAATTAAAACCCGGGGTCCGAGTGTCAACAATATTTCTTATCAAACGAGAACCGGAGGCCTTTTTGTTCTAATTTTTCTGAAAGCAATTTGTGCGCTTTCAGTGGAAACTCTGCGCTTAATAAGACGAAAATTGTAAGTGACCCAATTTAGAGCTGAACCAAGTCCTGTTTTACCTGGGCGTCTGTATATTCACTAAAACATGTACGACGCGGTACGAAAATTGGGGGGATAAATACATCTTACTTTACTATACTACTTTTGTATATAACAACTATTTTTTTAAATGTACAACGACAAATTTTTAAATTGATTATTCTTATAAAAAATGGCTGTTCCAAATACAGCAGTTGATTTTTTCGCGACAGACCAGGCTTTTTCGTCACTCTACTTCGAATTTTTATTCGTTGCAGCCGAAAAATGCTTTTAGTCAAGTAAGCAAGGAATAATTCTAACACCGATATCAGAATTAAGTTTTAAATAACATGTCATGGAGTAAACTTAAGCTAGGTACGATTAAAGAATTCAATTATAAGTTTTGTTTAGTTTTTTACCCGTGCAACAAACAAAGAAACAAGAAAACCGACAACCGATATAAATACAAGCCGAGTATCGTATGAGTCAACTGGAGTTACTGCTTTTGATTGTTAATACTAGTTTAAGACACCTCCCTTTGCAATAATCTAATAAAGTAGCAGTACCATGTTCTAGATTAGCGTTATTCCATTACCATTAGCAATGTGCATTAAGGAAGAACCTGATTATAAGTTTAAAAATGAAATGCACAAAATTTTAGTACATAAATGGTATTATAATATAAATTATTATTATCAAGTAGTGGTAATATTAGAACATGGACCGCATTATTACGAAACCTGGACTGACGTAAGTACCGACATTCTAAACTTGATTAATCCCGGCGTTTTCGCCAGAAGACTATATTTAGTACTAAAGATGATTACAGTATAAGAGAGAAACCTAGTTCTGTTATAACAAAATAATTTTGAATTTGGTTAAAAATGTTCTTAGTGCGGTACTTTCGTTGGTCCATTGTACTAAGGTGATAAGAATCTAACTTAATCGATAATTATGGTGAGATGTTTGATAATATCTTTTATCTAAACGATAACGTCCCATATGTTGTCCTAACATTGGAATAGTTACAAAAGTCTTTATGGAAAGTTATGATTCTCTTCTCTTTTCGATGAAGCCTGTTTTATCTATGTAGTTATTTAATACTGCGATAACGGTAAAGAACATAGATACATTGAAATAAACTCTAACTAAAACAACACTAAAACCAATATGTATAAAAAGGTCCTGCGTGTGATGTATGTGTAATAAGGCACGGCAAAATTTGTTTTCTTAAAATAAAAAATGAAAGAATTTGTTTAAATTTATTAAAATATTTCTTTTACATATTTCTCACGCTGACGTTAAGTAAAAGCATATGTTTAAATTGTCCTACTGCTGGGTAAAGGACCTCCTCGTTTAGACAGAGGGTATAGGGCATCTAGTGACTACGCGGCCCCAGTGCGGATTGGTAGACCTCACATATTTTAGAAATTTTATTTCATAGATATGCAGGTTTTCTCACGATGTTTTCCGATGAGCACGTGGTAATTCAGCACTTAAAAGTGCAATTAGAAAATGAACAATTTCACTCGTGCCAGCACCGGGATTTGAACTTACGTTCGCCTCGAGTATAGAAAATTGAAAGCGAACTCTCGGGCAGTTAGCTACTATGTCTCTTTCAACATAAAATGATCAGTTATTCATATTTTTAGCACTTTTTAAGATTTCGGAAATATTTTTTTAATAAACCGAGACTTTTGAATATACATCCCCTGAAAGAATAAATTTTGTATTGGAATATGAATAAATAATTTTAAATTAACTAAATCATAGAGCCTACTAATGTACCGTGTCGTATGTTTCCCCAGCCAATTTACCGTATCCCAGCTTACCCCAGATTTAAAGAAAACACAGTCCATCGGCCGCGTTGCCGACTCAACCGGGAGATAAACCGGCAGATAAACAACGGTTTAAAGTTAACCCCGACTCTAAGCTTTGGTTACCGCTTAGTTAAATTGATATATACGTGAGCGGCGCTTGCGGTGGTTGAGATTAATGAATTCTGGAAACTTTGACGTGGTTACATGGTAGGAAGTTGCTTCAATATTAAAAACGATGATAATGCATAATTTATATTTTTACGTCCTTATATTTGTCTATTAAATGTTAAAGAATATGATACGATAAGTCAATAAGTCGATGGTGGAATCTTCGTGCGGAGTTCTTAGAATGCGTGGGTTTGATAAATGTAAAAGGGAAAAAGTTAATATTTAGGATGTTGGCAACCGAGATTGAAATATTTTCGTGTATATGATACGCGTATTTTCGAATTAAAATATTACCCGAAACATAATGTCGTGAGATGTCATTTAACACTTATTTTCTCAGTGACTTCTAGTACTAAAACAAATATGAGCGTGTGTTCAGAGGTTCGGATAAATGGTGCCAGAAGCGGTTTCATATCCTTTAAATGTGTTAATTTATAGTTAAAATGGGTTGTAGAGAAAAAAATAAAAAGAATATTCCTATAGTGAATGAAATAACATTGTCTCTCTCTTACTCATTGATGCATTAATCTCTATCCATCGATATATGTCATCTCTAATTGTACTTACTTGCTGTACATAAAGTTGTTTACTATAGCCTGTGATTTTATTCAAAATTTAAAAAAAATAAACTGTAAAATAGATATTCGTACCATATCTTTAAAAACAAGATTTCAACTAGTTTTTCTCTAAGCCGCATACGAATATGAAACATGGGTTTTGATTAGACCTTCGCCAATGCGCTTGTGAAAGCTGTGTTTCATTTCACTTAATAGTGTGTGCAATGCGCATACAAACATACACACAGACAGATAAAATAACATTTCCAATACAGCGTAAACTCCATGTAACGTCACTCGATTTAACGACAAATTCCCTAAAGCGTCGACATCACATGTCATTGATTGATTTACCTTGCCTTCCATACAATGATACACTCTTCCCATTTAACGATAATTCTATAACGCCATAAAATGTATAGTCCCTTTAGTGTCGTTATATAAAGTTTACACTGTATATTTTACATACAGACATCAGCAAGTTACAATTTTATTATACGTATATATAATAGGCTGCTAGTGACTCCAGAGTTTATACGATGCGAGTCAATTTTTCTTGGAACATGTGTAACGTATACGTTGCGTTATTACGAACAATTGTAAGTAGAGCCGGGGACATAAAATAAATTACACTCGTTAAAACTTCGTCCCGAGTTACATTTAAAAAGTTTTCCCTTGCTCGATTAAATATACTGACGCTACGAGAGCCTTATAGTCGAGTCAGTACGAAATTAAAAAAGTGCGTTTCCAACTTCAATTGTTTTGTCGTTAGGTGTTAATTTTGTTTTTGTATCGGTCCTTGGATTGTATTTATGAGACTGTGAACGCCTTACCTTAGATAAAAAATTCAAATTAAAAAAAAAACATACAACCTTTTATAGTCGTAAAGTGCTTTTCAATACCACTCACATGAGTCTAAACTTTGTTTTTTCTCAGGGTTTGCATATTTAATTTGAAAGTTCCTATAGCTACCTTCCAGCTCCAGCATCAGATCAGCTTCATATCATCATAATATTGCATTGTCGCGCGATATACTATTGCAAAATTTTAACTCAATAAGAACCCGGGAAGTGTGTACGGACAACGGTACAGTTCCACCTGTACCGTTGTCCGTACGCACTTCCCGGGTTTAAGGCAAAGCTTGTAAAAATGCTTAAAAGAAGATGATTCGAAGGTCATCTAAATGCTTTTAATTAAATTTATAAACAGATGGAAGGTTATATGTGTATCAAAATAAATGTTTATGTATTTTAGGGTACAAAAACTTCATGCTAACAAATAGATTCAGATGATTTGGTAAGTCCCTAATAAAATTTATTGCTTCAAAATTACTTATATTCGAAGCACTAATAATATAACTGTTTGCTATTTTAAAAAAAAAACACATTTTTATTTTTGTTGTTAAAAAGGAGATGAATTTTTAAGATGGAGTATCTGTGTCCTGACGAAATAACAACATGCATTAGTTTTGACATGCTAGCGAGAATATGTTTTATTGTGTTATTTCTTTTGACATATTTTAGTATATAATATACACTATTGCGACACCGCTGCGCATAAACGTCGTCAACAAAAGTTAAGCTTGGGATAAAAGCAGCCAATACGCTCATGCTTGGGTACTCAGTTCTTGACAACGACTAACTTTTTATATCGATTGATTTTATAACAATGTTCCTGTTCCAAATATAACAAAATATTTTTTCGAAACCGACCAGGTATTTCTCGTCTCCTAGCTTTATTCCCAAATTACTTGGAGTCGGCTTCTAATCCAACCAAATATTACATGATTATCAATTTTTAAACAGCGCGGCTGGCATCTGACCTCCGCAACCCAAAGGGACAAACTGTACTCGACGGATGGATTAGTTGTCAGTTTATTTGAAGACTGACATCTAATCCTTTAACGATTGCCAAAGGTGTTCTTCATAACTGGGATCGACTTTTTACATGCCCATCCGACGCTTGGATTATTTTTTCAGGAAATCCGGTGATCAGTCCGCATTTCCCTAAACCTATCAAGAAACGCCAACACAAAGTCATTGTTCCCCTGGAGGATTTGAACCCACGACCTCCGGTTTGTAAAGTAAGCGCCCACACTACTAAGGCGCCTACGGAGTAGGTCTGGTCTCTGTCATTCAAAGTTCTCATTCGTTGCAGACCAAAATGCTTATATCCATGTAAGCATAGAGTAACTCCAATACTGATATCAAAATTCACATTTAAATAAAATTTAAGTTTTCTAACCCCTGCAACAAACAAAGAAACAAAAAAAAACAACCGATAAAAATAAAAGCCGAATGACGTATGAGTCAACTGACGTAATGGTAACTGTTGATTTTTAATACTAGTATTAGGTTAAGACACCTCTCATTACAATAATTTATGATAATAATTGATTTTGATATTAAGATGGTAGAGCATAACACCTTTTGACAGCTTTTGCTGCACTTCTACTGCCGTGCTCAACCGAGGTAGTACCATCGCCCTTTCTAAACTCGGCATAAAATAATGTATGCATGACTTTTGGGGATGCCAGATGGCCATGTCTTCCCCATTTTTTTCCCTTTCTTTTATCCTCCAAATCTTACATCCCAACCCATCCTATACAATAAACATATTCTATCTAATTTTCCAGGTTGACAACGCACTGACGGGATTGCTTACCATCAGGTGAACCGTCTGCTCGTTTGTCTTCCTTTTCATAAAAGAAATAATGCCATAACTACTAGGATTGTTCTAACAATTAAAAAGCAACCTTTTGAGTTTATTGGTTCTTCAAATATGTGAAGAGTGAGTTAATACTCCGCAAAATTTATTGGTTACTTATTGGTTATCAAATCTCCAAAGGTCAGATTGGCCTGCAGAGGTCGTAAAGCATGCCCGAACCGGGTCCAAGATATTAAGACCTTCTTAACGGACCCCATAAAACGGGGAATTTCGATATCGGCTAACGCCCGCTACGAGACAATCGGCGTTAAGTTGAAGATAAGGGATGTACGGAACTAATGCATCGTCCAACACAAACCTCTTTTATCAGTGCCGTCGTCCATAATTATTGTCGCCTCAGAGTTAATTTATATGTTTTGCGTGTGGTCGTATCTTTGACAAATAACGCGTTGTGAATGGATATGCATTATTTTTATTACGAATCCCGAATGCAACGCTTCGACTGGTATCGCGCGATTGAGTAGTGGGATTTTTATGGTATTATTACAAGCCGGCACGAAATTTTAGGGCGTTTGTTTTTTACTTTTGTGTCGATACACAAATTATCAGTAGTAACTAGTGATGTGACAAATATCCGATCCGTATTCATATCCGCGGGTACCGGATAAGAGAAAAACAAAGATTGATTTTTTTATCTATTGAAATCAAACATTTGGCAACTTTATATTGAAAACACATGTAAGGTACTCTACAGATAGCATAAAACTCTAAGATACTAGATCAACCATTATATACTGCTATGAATTGAGTTTTAATATTTTTGTTAAGCTTAATAAAGTAAGAATGAGGAGATCCGTATCCGTATCCGCGGATCTTTTCACCTGATATCTGTATTTGGATCCGTATCCGCGGATATACATTTATAACGATCCGGCACATCACTAGTAGTAACACTAATTAAAATAGATTTATACACATGTTATATAAAATTATATCTTATTGCTGTTATTATTCCTAAAATTTGATATAAACTTAAAAAAAATCGTTCCATTACTTTGGTCCTATAACTGTGCCGATGGGCAAAATAAAATTATCTGATATTTTACATCCGTGAATTACATTTTGGATACAAATAAATTTTGTAGCTAGGGTTGCTAACCATATAGTTAAAACAGTATTATACTTTTTTTCGTTCGATTATATTTTTTACTGTTTTATAAAAAAAAGTATATAAAATACTGTATTTACGACGGGTAGTAAACTGAGCGAAACAAATGATTTAATGGAACTGAATTTTGATACTACTTCATACTACTTAAAATGTGAAGAGCATATTTTAAAAATTATAATATATTGTTCAATTGTGCAAGAAGCTCCTAAAATATGTTTTGAAAAGGTCACAAAAGGCTGTTTTCTTTTGTTCATATTGTTCATTTTATTTTTCCGACCGTAATATATTTTGTAGTACAAAAAGTTGGGAACCCTACATGCAGCGAACCAATTGGAGATGATTTCGAAGAATGATTCGAGACGTATCGAAGACGAAGCAGATATTAAAATAGAAAACAGACCCTGTTCGCAGAAATACGAAGCTCCGGGGCGATAACAGGATACGGAAAATAATAACACCTGAGACAAACAAGCGCCGGATATAACATCCGTGATCCGTGAAGAACAATTATTTCATGCCCGTTTCTTCTCGGTAATTATGATATTTTTGTTTTGTCGCGTCGTTTGTTATTTATGACTTTATATCCTTTGTTATCCGGCATAATGTACGGTTTTGTCGTGCGAAATGATGAAAAACGATCCGACTGTTTGACATTATCTGCTTTTTGTAAAAAAATATTAAAAGAGATAAGCTTTCGCGGGTTCCAATGCTAATGGGTTTTAGAGGGTATAACTTTAAAAAACTGATGTCGTCTTATTGTGGATACTTACTTGATATACAGATATACAGATTGACCGATGAGTTACTTTTCATACTTTTAGACGTTATATGAGGGGATTAAACATGAAGATTAAAAATATAATATCAAAAATAAATATTGATTTACCACTGAGTAAACATAATCTAAAGATGAAAAAATAATTACGTAATTCATGCTCATCTGAGCGGACACGGCGTGGTCGGAGTGAGACGGAAGGCGGGGTGGACGGCCTCAAGCGTATCACAGCCGACAAACTTCATTCATTTGTAAGAAAATTTGAGCCAAAACTATGCCACATTATTACATAAGTATGATGACAATCGAGTACCAAGTGCTCTCCTTGACTCATTGATCATATATGTACATATACAGGATGATTATCTTCATACGTGGACTTGTATAAAGCTAATGTTACGATGGTACAAATAATTTAAAAGATTCTTACACCATCATCCACCTACTTGTATATTGTTAATTTTTTTATATATTATAGGCACGCTGAGCATTATGTTGAAAGTAGACTACAATACAATCATAGTATACGTAACTATCATGTACTTACAGTATCTTTCTATGGTCTAAAATGTTAAAAACAAACAGATATGTAATGTAATCGTTGGTTATTTAATTTAAGTCGATTATGTAAATAATGTTTCTAATTTTTTAAATTACTGAACCAACTTCAAACACCTTATAAAGGACTTTGGTTATACATCCTTTCAGCATTTTTGGAACGAAGTTCCTTATGGGGCCGAAGTTCCTTATATAAAACGTCCGTTTTTTTTTCATAATCCGGAAAATGACTTTATTCGCTTCGCCGTCCATGCTGCGGGGGCGGCAGGGAGGGCTTCTTGTGGGGATCTCAGCCAAATGCCAAACTAACCACTAAGCCCGGCAGTGTTCCTCCTTCGACTGACCGGGCCGTGGTTTATAAGTTAGTTTATTCACGTCCCGGCTAGGGTAGCCCGTATGTGGAGGGGTAGAAGTTCAAAAAAAAGTCCGTAACGTAACATTTATCAAGTCTATAGTCTATGTATGATAGATATACGGTGTCTAATGTGTAAGTAGTCTACAGGGGGTGACTGTTTTTTCATTTATATTTTTATTATTTATTTACTGATTTTGTTATTTATTTAATATTATTATTTTTCTTAATTTTTAATTGATCAATTTTCAATTTTGTTTTATTTTAATTTTTTAGTATTATTGAATTTACATATTTATTATTATCATTGCAATTTGCTATTATTATGAAATCCTATTCAGTAAACAGTTTATGTGTATACATTTTTTTATAAAATAGTAAACAAAATAAATAAAAAAAAATTGATTTTTATCAAGAAAAAGCATAATAAAAATGTATACCAGAATAATAAATTTATTTATATCTCGAATAGAACTTAATATTAGATTTTTTTTAATACGGCATTTTGTTCCTATCTAGCCTCCCACAACACCACACGGTTTATTTATGAAAAAGAAAATAAAAGTAATTTTATGAAAATTTTTGGGGTCAATTTAAACTGTATTCGAAATATTTTTTTAAACCAATGCACAAATGAAGGAAGTCCTTTATTTGAACTCGGTTAAAATGAATCCACTTTTTAAAAGCCTTCATACAAAAGATGGTAATCTGTTAACAAGAGAAGTAAAAATGTTGTAGTATTAGTATTGTTAAGTGCTACAATGTGTTGTTCCGTGTAATGTATTTTTAATCTACAAGAAATGTGCAGCGGCAGAATTTTTGGTTTTATTTTCTACTTATTTTTCTTAATAAGTGATTTTATTGTAAAAGCTGCGGGCGAAGGGGGTAATAGTAGGGGAGAGGGTGGGGATATTGACGTAAATATCATTTACCTATATATATTTCGCTGTGTTTTGTATTTCATATGCGTCTGTAATTTCTGCACCGATGTTTTTGAAGCATTAACATTTTGTAAAGATCTGTGACAATAGGTTTTAAATAATTTTTCACTCGTTAGCGATACATATGCATTGAAACTTATGTTTGAAGTTTATGTCATATTATTTTGATTTATTCTCAGCAAATTTGCTGTTTTTATTTGTCGAACTGTCGCACGGTTTTGCAGGACGGGCATAATTATGAAACCTCAGCCTTCATATCAATATTTGAAATAAAGGAAACAAGTTCGATTCTTATGGTGAGATTTCGACGGTTCCCACTTAAACTATAGAAACTGAAAAATCCTTTACCGTAGAGCGATTCTAACTTCAGATTCTGATTTTAATCGAGAGTTTGATTGCGAGAAGAGATTTTGATTTATTTTTGCTCCATAATTTATATGTAGAATTATAAATATTTATCTCTATTTGTCCGTCGTGCTGTAAAATAAAAATGTATTTTTTTCAATTTAGATAGTATACGTGGGCTATCGATTTGATGGTTCTCTGGATCTAGGAATAGATCTATGAGGGAATAAAAAAAATATTTTTTAATTTTTTTTGCATAAAAAAATATTTTATATTTTTTTATTCAAAAATTAATTTTCTGTATGGTAATCTAAAAAATATTTTATATTTTTTTATTAGATTACCATACAGAAAATTAATGATAATCTTTTTACTTGTAAATGCCATTGCTTATAAACAGTCGAACCTGAAACTATGCAATCTCAATTTTCGTAGCGGTTTTGGAATAACGATTATGTTAAGCAGCATTTTTTATTGTTAAAAACAAATCTAATCATGTTGAGACCATAAAATACACAATTACATGAATAGATAAGCTTAATTAAGTAAAAAACTTATATATTCTTAGGTATATCCTAATGATACATCTTTACAATTATTAGGTCTTAGTGCATTAAACTAAAATAGGTTAAAATAGGTATATACACTTTTCTTATGGAAAGGAAGACAAACGAGCAAATGTTTCACCTGGTTTACCACCAGGTTTAGGTTACGTTTGTCTATAGGCGACGGTTTGGCGTAATCGAAAACCACGCCGAGAGACAAAAGGAACACCCCGCGGGTTTGGGGTGGGTTGTGACACGGAGTGATTGGGTTGAATAAGTTTT
>JAOCPS010000011.1:2048241-2065680 GCA_025505425.1 Graphium colonna
GAAGTTTTTTCATAAACTTTATGGCACCCTTTCCTTGGCACGCGCCTCCTGATCCTTGAAATATTTGCGAGCGGCTAATTTTACAAAAGCTTTCAATCCTACATTATTGCATTTTATTTTAGGTATGATGATGATGAATATGAAGATGTTGATGGTGCCCTGTTCTAAAATCTTTTTTACTTGGCTTATATTTCTGGATATACTCGTAGATACTGTACGTGGTCTTACCGAAATCTTCTCAAAATCTGTCTCTTCCGTTTCTTTGTAACGTTTTATTATTCTGTACAGACAAGTTTTTCTGGCTCCCTCTTGAATAAAATAACGAATTGGCTCAGATTTCCCATGACGCAAATAATATTGAATATATCTCTTTGAAAACAATTCTTGTTCAGATCGCTTCATTTAAAAAAAAAATGCATAATAACTTAATAACTCCACTTAATTTGATAGATATGTTAGGTATAGTTAGCATGACAACCATTTATTTTTCTTAGAAAACCGTTTCCGTGGCCAGTTTGATTTAGAAAAAAGTCTCTATGTAGGTAGTATGGTATTTAAAGTCTCTTTACCCTTTAGTTTTAGAAGAATTTTAATAATATATACTTAATGCTAGTACCATATTTATTTTTTCTTAAATATAGATATTTGTAACTTAAAAAAAACTTCCAAAATTTCAATAGGGAGGAAAGTTGGGTGCTAACATCTGCTTGGGATCCCATTATAAATAAAATGAACTCAAGAAATAAGCCCAACACTGCAAGACCATGGGAAACTAGTTACTGCGTAAATCAGACTAAAAATTATTATTCAGGCTGACGTCATGCCTCCAGGACATAAAACATCTCAGTCCTACCTGTGACCATGACCGCTGTAAAGGGTTTGAAACGTCGGGTGATTAAATTTAAAAAATAAATTGCGATAAAATCCGTAAAGTTGTTTAATTTAAAATACTTAAATATGCTATTTAATATGCACAACTCTATTTTTATCTTAACATCAATAACCTATATGATGACTTTGAAGGAAGCATTAAAAAAATGAAAGACATGATCAAGCAAAGTGGCGCAGCGCACATTGTTTTCTGTCTTTTCCTCATGGGAATAAGGATCGCGTTGCATACTTGTGTAGGACGATTTGTTATGATAGATCTGATTGACACTAAAGCTTCGGTTTGGCTTCGACATTTATGCCTCCACTAATACAAGAAAAATATTTTACAGGTGCCTATGGACATAGGGTGAATGAAATTTTATTTATAGAATCCGCATCTCCACGACGTTATCAATCTTACAAGTTTTGGCCACTTTGTGACAATACTTGCTAAGCACTACGACTTTGCGGTGAAGTAAATGTTTTCATACTTTCGAATCTATTGATTTAAAACACTTTTAAACTGACTTAAAATAAGAGGATGTTGTCATTTGGTACGTTTTATTTTTTTAGGTATGTTCTTGTGTATTTCCGCCATTTATGAACCAAATTAAGATTTTTCTATTTTAACAAAGTAGTCCCTTCAAATTTTCAGAAAAATCGGTTCATTTCTTTGTTTTTTTAATTAAAATAACGGAAAAAAGTTTTATGTTTCCTCGAAAGTTTATTTTTAGGCTTTTGTCATTTTCTTTAATAAAAATCATGTCTTAATTACTACTGTTATATCGGAATACTAGCGAGCTAGTCCGTCTCAGAAAGTTAGACCATACACCTGAATTTTCCATACAAGTTACTTGCTAAAACAAAAAAAAAACGTATTACAAAGTTCAACACATGTTTTCAATTTAATTTTAACCTGTGTCGCAAGGTCAAAACATTTTGATCTTAGATTGTCTTCTTAGTTAAGGGTTGTAAACGTACCCTAAAGTCTCACTACATAGTCTTTTAGTGACGTAAATACAATTGATAGCTCCTTATAATTCCTCCATGACGTTATGTAATAAAAAAACCGCATGGCGTGCAACGGGCTACTTCGATAAGTGGGCGATAAAAGACCTCCGAGTCGTTCCCGGTAAGGCGTCGCCGGAAATCGGTAATGAAATCGCGATCGCAGCGCTCGGCGGATATCGGCCGCAACAACGCCAAGTTAATTATGCGCTTAGCTGGTGGATACGATCGATGGACTTCTGTAGAGTTTGGACGATCGAATATCGATCTATATTGGATTGTCTCATTAAGAGCTAAAGTACAAAGACGTTTTTCGTGATCGAATTTATGTTTAGGTTCTTGAAATGAAAATGTTCGTGGCTCTGAACTGTTTTTGGGATGGTTAAAACATTTTAAACTGGACATGTGGCCTGAAAATTCGTAAGACGGGGTTCTGAAGTGTGAAACTTTTAATCTATATAGTGTTTAATCTATAGTGTAATATAAATTACCATGTTTGTGCACGATAGCGTAATTTGTTGTTTTTATAGTATGTTAATATATTGTGTTATAATTATAAAACAAATTTTTTTAATTTCATTTTCAAGGATTCACTTCTGCCGGCACTGCCGGAGTGTATTTTTGCCATGACTCTGGTATGTCTATTTAATCATTTTACTTTTATAGTCAAAACCAACATCTAAACATATATATCTTTTAGAAATTAGCAAAATAAAACTATCTTAAAGACATATAATAAAGTGAAAAATTATTTAGAAGTTGTTTTTTATAGTACAAAAAATTATGTTAAGTTTTTCAATTTGTTTAATGTACTACAGATGATTTCCTAATATTTTTAGAACTGTAGCTTATGTATTTCGAAGTTATTTTTCGTAACGTACACTGATGAACGAATAATGATAAAATAACATTTTCTCTTTGCACTGCTTCTGATAACATAAAAATTCACTCTAGAAACTAAAATTTTCAATACAACTTTCAATAAATAGAAGCAAGTGAAATAAATACTTTTATGAACATAGGTATTTTAGACATGATTTTTGAAATTGTATTCCCAGAGTACGTAGTCTGATACGATTGGCCGTGATCTGAATCAATAAATCTTTTTCAGACGTTACGTGATGGGTATGACAGACACAGATGATAGATTCTGGCCAGCACCTATACCTAATTTACTGCTAAGTGACCCAGCAGATGTTATCCTACGTCTTCAAATTGGGAATTGAGTGATTTTCAATCAAAAGATTATGGATAATAAATTAACAACATTTTAACCTTTTTTTTTTATAAAAAATAGGAAGAAGGTCCTCTATTCGAATGTTTATGTTTTTTATATACGTTCGCAAATATCTCCGTCATTTATGAACCGATTTTAAAAATCCTTTTTTCATCCTATAGGGTATTCTTCCAGAAAAATCCCATTGAGTTTTAAGACAAATTAGTTAAGTAGTTTTTCTTTTAAATAAATATAATAAAATTAATTGTATATATTTTTGCGTGTATCTTCGTCATTTATGAATCAATTTCAACAATCCTAAATTTGTATGTGATAGAGCGTTCTTCATAAATAGTCCCATAAATTTAACAAAATTTAAGAATGTTCGCACATATCTCCGCGACTTATGAACTTATTTGAGTGTTTTTTTTTTATCTGATAGTATACACTTCCACAATGGTCCTACAAAATTTTTATAAATATCGGATTAGTAGTTTTTTTTAATCAAAATAACGGAGAAAATACGTTATGAAAGTACACTTTTAAGGCGTTTGAAGTCCTAACCTATGAAAATAAACTTGTAATAAACAATAATAGCGTGTGCATTTCATCCTTGAAAATTTTCATTAGGATCTGTTAAGCATTTATAGAATTTACGTGACTTTTATACAGTGTGTAATATTTTTTTATGGAATGGAAGACAAATGACAGACGGTTCACCTGATGGTATATGATCCCCTAGCCCATAAACACACCCAACATCCGGAGAATAGTGAGTGCGTTGTCAACCTGAGAAATTGGATAGAATAGGGTTATTGGATACGATGAGGTCGGGATTAAAATTTGGCGGGGAAAGGAGTGGGAAAAGAAAAGGGTAGACATGGCCATCCGGTATCCCTAAAAGTCAATATGCATGATCAGAAGACAGATTCTGCTGAGAAGATCGGACGAGAAACTCTCTTTAAAATAATGTTGGATTACAATTACCTCGTATGACCTACGTAAGTATCAACAGCATTAATTCCACGAATTTAAATCGGCAAAGTATTTTGCGACTGTATAATAAGCCTTACGTAGAAGTGTATTTTAAATTTTGTACTTAAATTAATCTAATGGCAGCTTAATACTAAGTGTTGTACTTTATTATACATGCCTTGGTCCATAAATGATTTATTCGTCTTCTGTAGACGAAAGCTTAGGGTGGTAAGGTTGACCTTATATGTAGTATTATATTTATGTCTATTACAATTTTTAAATATAGATCAATGTTTTGATGGACAAATACAATATTACAAATTTATGTATTTATAATGTATTGCAAAGCCACTGCAAGTATACCGACTTCATTATAAAGTTCTCGAAGGTTTTTAGTGCTACAATATTGTACATAACGACCGGCTATTTTAAATGTCCGACCAGATTTACAAAACTCAATATAAGAAAGCAGGGTAAAATCTGATGGGACAACTAAATATAAAAAGAATATCAAAGCTATGTAATGACTGAAATGTATTCAAATTCGAAATATCTTTATTCACATAAACCTTTACGCGTTCTTATGAAACGTCAAATTTATACATTGTCATATTATAAGAGGAAGCTACCGCCAGTTCAGATTCTGCTGAGAAGAGCTGACAAGAAACTTTTGTTTCGACCATTTGTGCTCTAAGTGTATGGGAATCAATAAGTTACTAAATGTATTAACTATATTCAAGACCTTTGGAAACTTATAACTAACTTCTATGGTATTTAGTCATATTGACCATATGACTTAATACTGTATGTATTTAATCATTTGCTTTGTATGTACACACGTCACTTCCTGCGGTGCCACTCGCGCAAATTTTCCCTGCTTATACAACTTTTTTCTTTAGCACTCTACTTGTATTGGTGACAGCGTGATATTATCTAGCCTTCCTCAATATATGGGCTATTTAACACTAAAAGAATTCCAAGCGGACCAGTAGTTCCTGATATAAGCGCGTTCAAACACACGAACTCTGCAGCGTTATAACATTAGAATACATTTATATGCTCCATCAGTGACTACGTATGACTGGAATGTAGTAAATACTTGAAACAAGTGCAGCAAAACAGGGTCATAAATATTACGTCGCTCTATAATTACATTCCGTCTAATAGTTTTTGCGTAATCGTTTTCTGAGGTGGTAGAGCATAACATCTTTTCACAGCTTTTGCTGCACTTCTACGGCCGTGCTCGCCCGGGGAAGTACCACCGCCCTGTATAAAGTCAGCATAAAATAAAGTATGCATTACTTTTGGGGATGCCGGATGGCCATGTCTACCCTTTTTTCCCCACTCCTTTCTCTTCCAAATCCTTAATCCCGACCCATCCTATCCAATAAACCTATTCCATCCAATTTTCCAGGTTGACAACGCACTCGCGACTCAATGTTGCGCGTGTTTATGGGCGACGGGATCGCTTACCATCAGGTAAACCGTCTGCTCGTTTGTTTTCCTTTTCATAAAAAAAAATCGTGAACAGATTCATTATTGCCCAGACAAAATAAAAAAAAATTAATATGGGATTTACCAAAGCTTTCGATGCTCCTAACTGATAAAGTATTTAACGTGAAATGTCCTTAGTAAAAAACAGCTGTACGTTATTATATATAAATAAGTTTCAACCTTGTGCTCTAAAGCGAACATTGGAGCGATAAATAAAATTCCGATATTCCAACCTAGCCATTTTTGCGTCCAACGAAAAAAAAAATGAAATCACAAACAAACATTCATTTTTATTTACATAACGTCGCCTGTTGTTTCAAGGGTCAGTCGGAAAATATTTACGCGGGCACAGACTATAAAAGCCGAAGTTAGTCCTTGCTATTTGTTTACAGTATCTGTATCCCTTTTAGCGGTATCTTCTGAAGTCTCGAAAGTTCGTTTTCGCCTTTTTTTACGCGAATAACGAGGTGACTCACGGATGTGTGGCGCCCGGAGTGGTGTTAAGTAAATAGACTCGACAGCGGTCACAAAAAACCCATTTGCATGTGTTAAACATTCGGCTGAGAAAAAAATGTGACGTTTGACGACTCTGTCCGACGACTTGCCTTTGTTCCATTATGCGTGGACTTAAATGAATACATTTTAATAAATCAATTTTGCAAGGCTCTATGAAGCATCCTTGAATCATTTGACGATGAAATCATACTAATATCATAAAGTTTTTTTTATGCAAAGGAGGCCAATTTCTAGGTGGTAGAGCATAACATCTTTTTACAGCTTTTCCTGCACTTCTATGGTCGTGCTCGCCCGGAGAAGTACCAACGCCCCTTATAAAGTTGACGTAAAATAAAGTATGCATGAGTTTTGGGGATGCCGGATGGCCATGTCTACCCTTTTCTTTTCCCACTCCTGTCCCATTCAAATCCTTAATCCCGACCTCATCCTATCCAATGAACCCATTCTATCCAATTTCCCAGAGTGACGACGCACTTGCGACTCTCCGTGTGTTCACCTGATGGTAAGCGATCCCGTCGCCAAAGACACACGCAATGAAGAGTCACGAGTGCGTTGTCAACTTGGGAATTTGGATAAAATAAGTTTATTGGATAACATAGGGGTCGGAATAGAGATTTGGAGGGGAAAGGAGTGGAAAAATAAAAGGGTAGACATGACCAACCTACATCTCCAAATGTCATGTATACTTCATTTTATGCCGACTTTATAAAGTCGAAATATTTGACAAATGAACTATATATGTTAACACTAAAAAGAATGCAAATTATATCCTTAATCTACTTTTATGATTAGTAACACTTAAATAAAACTTAATCCTTGCTCACTCATAAACTCGATGTTGTGTTCTCTATGTCTTTAAATATTAAATATAACGACCATAGATTATCTGTTCCGACATTTTTTAATTAATTATAATCACCTCGCCTGTTTTAATGTGTACGATAGATGATCACAGATAAAAGTGTTGCTACCAGTTTTATTCGTGTGTATCAGGTTTTTTAAATGGTAACACGAGAGTCCAATTATGCCTCTGGAATCACAACATAGCATACAGTAGAGTTAAATGGCCAGTTGTTATAATTGAGTTGGGTTCTATTCCCGTTTTATATTGGCTCATAGACTTTGTAACTTATGTTGACTTTAACACTTTCGAAATACATTCGGCTAATGATTGTGTGGGTTTTAATTAATTTTCGAGCTTTAAATTTCTTCGTAACATTATTTTATGAAAGTAGTTAGCGACCCAGCATTAGACGAAACTGGAAACTTTGGCGTTTTTAATCGATTTAGAGTTAAGATCATATTTCACACTTAATGTATGAAAGTATTTGTTGTGAAACATCTATATATAGGCTAGGGTAAACCTGATTGTTGGCGTGGCGATTAAGATCGTGGCGACGCATCGCCACGCAATATGTTGGAACGTATGTACTATACGTAGTAGTGCGTGCGACGTGGCGACGCTATTATATTTAATAAGTAATAATTGTCAAATAATTATATTAAAAAATATAAATCTTTCATTTGCTCGTACAAAATAATTTTGATGTTTCACATATGCCAACTGGCATAGGCGTGTCCGCTAAATCTTTTTTAATCGCTTAAAAAAGGAAGAGGTTCTCAATTCAACTGTATTTTATTGCATGTATATGCCCCGCTATCCCAAAATTATTTATTCATTTTTAAAGATTTGAAAGAGCAAAATAATAATAAATAAGCATAGAAAGGAATATCAACAAATAGTAGTTTCTTTTACAACTTTAATATACTTTTTTTGATTTGTTAAATTGTTAACTAAATTTTCCAAAAAGAGGTAACAAGATATGTTTTTAAATCCGTAAACTTATTTATACGGATTTTATCGCGGTTTATTTTAAAAATTTTATCACTTGACGTTTCGAAATCTTTACAGCGTTCATGGTCACAGGTTGGATCTTCTGGTGTCACTTGTCAATCCTGCATACCGTCAGCTTGAATATTAATTTTTGGGGCGTAGATCGGACTAGTGTTGAGTGATAAAACTAAAAAAAATAATTCGCGATAAAATCCGTAAAGCTGTTTGATTTAAAATGTCTAATATTCGCGTAAGTCTCAGAATCAAGGTTACAAGAAATTGCAGATGTCATCGGTAAAGGCCTGTCTTGAATAAGGAAATCCACTGATGACACACGATTCGTCAGCGATGACTCGAAAATTTTTAACATTCGCACAATCGCTTTTATTGTATGAGTACTAGGAAGGCATAAGTTTTGCGGTTTCAAAAGACAGGATATGTTTACGAGGCATGTTGGATTAAACAAGCTTGTTCAGCTCTTAACAACTTTTTTTACACCTCAGTCATGGTTACATTTGGATGATTGTTGATTTTCGTTGACTATTTTAGCAATCATTATATTTAACTGAAGGTAAGAAGTATTTTTAACAGACCGAATGTTTATATATTCATGTACATTCGCGTATCTCTGCCATTTATGAAAAGATTTAAAAAAAAACTTTCTTCATCATAAGATAAAGAAGGAATTCTTTCAATATGGTCCCATAAAATTTTCAGGAAAATCTATTCACTAGTTTTTCTTTTCAATCAAAATAATCAAACTGATTTTGTATATTTTTGCGCGTATCTCCGTCATTTCTGAAGGAATTTCAAAAATTATTTTCTTTTTTTTTTTATACAACAGAGCATTCTTCATAGACAGTGTCATAAAGTTTTAAAAAAAAATCGGTTCTTTAGTTTGTTTTAAATACAAATAACAATATTTCGGAATGTTCGCACGTATATCCGCCACTAATGAACTGATTTAAAAAAATATTTTTTTTTATTTGATAGCTTACATATCCCCAATGGTCCTACAGGATTTTTATAAAAATCGGAATAGTAGTTTGTTTTAAAATGTATGTAACCGAGAAAATATGTTTCAAAAGTACACTTTTAAGGCGTTTGAGGTCGGATATTGTAATTATCTATGAAAATAATGTTGTTGTATTATACATTTATAATACTTTACTTATGTATAGTTTTACTATTGTATTTATTTTTAACGATACACCTACGATATAAAGCAAACACAAGTTTTTTTTATGGAAAGGAAGACAAAAGAGCAGACGGTTCATCTGATATTAAGTGATCCCGACGCCCATGGACACACGCAACATCCGGAGAGTTACGAGTGCGTTGTCAACCTGGGAAATTGGATAAATTAGGTTTATTGGATAGGATGGGTCGGGATTAGGGATTTGGAGGGGATGGGAGTGGGAAAGAAAAGGGTAGATATGGCCATCCGGCATCCCCAAAAGTATGTATTATAAACCTAAATATTTAAAGCGGTGACGCTATTATTTAAACCTTAGGCAATGTATATTTTAAACAGCTTATCAACTATTTATTATATCATCAAAAGCTTTTACTAACTCGTACTTTTAGTGTACACCAAATCTTGGAAGTAAATTTACCTTCTTAACTACTTCCCAGCGCTTAAATTGTCCCAAATTTAGTTCACTTAAATGTGTTTCTGTGAAAACTCATGAACAACATAAAGACGTTGTGTTTATGATTTTCCGTGTTTTTTTATGGAAAGGAAGACAAACGAGCAGACGGTACATTCAGCATGTAAAATCCGGAGAGTTGTGAGTGCGTTGTCAACCTGGGTAATTGGATGAAACAAGTCAAGGGCATTGGACGGGATTGGGTCAAAATTAAGGATTTAGAGTGGGAAAAGAAAAGGGTAGGAATGGCCATCCGGCAACTTAAAAAGTGATGCACGCTTTATTTAATGCCGACTTTGTAAAGGGCAGTTGTACTTTCGCGGGCGAGCGCGGCCGTAGAAGTGCAGCCATTTTTTGAGCTTGTTTTTAAAAAACTGTTTTACTAATTATTTATACATAAGACATATTAGAAAGGAAACCAAAAAGTAGTTTCAAACATCCCTTCAATTAATAAACGCGATCCCATCTCCAATCCGGTGACGGGTTACCCGGGTACAAATAACGAACTGCGAACTGGCCGGTTGGTAGCCAAGAAAGTTAAGGATCAACACACACTGCCCTCTTATGCGTATTATCTAAATAGGAATCTTTTTAATTTGCCCAAGGTCGGGGCCCAGTGCTTCGCATTGATTTGACTTGGCGATTTATTTCTCCGGAGAAAAAAAAGGCAAGCGCAGAAAAACAAAATTCCCGCCGGCGTTTTTTATCTCGCGACGATCTTTGCGTACGGCGCAAGTTTAAGTTAACCGGTTAAGTTAGTTAATAAAGTGATTATGGTGGAATTTCGTAACATGTGTGCTATCAACAACTGTAGACAAGCGTAAAAGATGGAAGTTGCATGGTAGTCCCATATTGATTCAGCCTGAAATATTTATGCTTCTGGGCGTGTCATGGAAGCCTGTAATAGCTTCACTCTTCAGTTTTTTTTTATGGAACGAAGATAAACGAACATACTGTTCACGTGATGGTATGCGATCCCGTCGCCTATAGACCCACGCAATATCCGCAGAGTCACGAGTGCGTTGTCAATCTGGAAAATTGGATTGAATAGGTTTATTGGAAAAGATGGGTCGGGGTTAAGGATTTGGAGGAAAATGGAGTGGGAAAAGATTAGGGTAGACATTGCCATCCGGCATCCCCAAAAGTCAAGCATACTTTATTTCTTGTCAAATTTATAAAGGGCGGGGATGTACCATGTGCACGATCACGACCGTATAAGTCCAGCAAAAGCAGTTAAAAGATGGTGGTAGATCATAAGCTCTACTACCTCAAAAAATTTCGTTCTCAATCCTTTTTTATCTCTTCTTTATCTGTCATTAGCGGATAAGCTGCTAATATGTTTGGATATAAACTAACAATTTTTTTTCTTTCAACAAATGAAGAATGGGTTCTTTGTGCCTGGCCATACATTTCAATCTTTAGTAACTAGGTATTAGGTTAGGTGATAATATATTTTAATATAGCTCAACATATTTTACATATACAATATTTAATTTAAATCGTTAATTTGTTTTAATATAAATATTGCATTTTTTGAAATCGTTTTTTAAAATAGTCCGTAAATCTTTTTGTAATTTATTCTTCTAGTCTTTTATTTGACTAATTTCTATTTTATTTTAACAGTTTAAAATGAGCCACAATTATTGTATAAATCTTACTTTAAATGTTGAATCGCTAAAAGCAATGACTTGAACCAAACGCGAAATAAGCGTTCTTATTTTTTAAAGATATTTCATGTACAAACTTATTAAGGCATGGAACATTTCATACGTGAATGTAATAATGTATGGGACAGCCGGCATAATAACTCATTCATGAAATTACATGCTTTTAGTACTTGATAATTTATTTTATAGTTTCTTGTCGCTATTTGATGACTGTTATGGATGGCTCTCTGATTATATTTGTTGAGATGATATAGATTTAATTATAAAAAGGTAAAAGGGATTGAAAATCTGTGTGTCTGTTTATGGCATCGAATTAAAGTGCACACAAGGCTGTACTGATTTTACTAGGTTACTTTATAGAGTCTTCTTTGCTGTAGTTAGGGCTAAAACTATCATTTTTGATGTGAAACATCTATAGGCTAGGACAAACTTGATTGTTGGCGTGGCGACAGTGACTATAGCGACGCAGCGCAGGTGTAGGTGCTTAGATATTTTCACGATAGACTTTTGTGTTATGAAATGCAATATTATTATCAATTAATTATTGTATTTTTAAAATGCCTCATTTTATGTCATAAACTGTACTTAAATGCGTATAACTCGTACAAAATAATTTCGACGTTTCACACCTGCCAGCCGTCATTTCGTCTCAGTTTTTTGTATTATTATTTCTTTTTATTATTATTATATTCCTCCTCCTTGCTACGTTTCCTTATTGCTAAGGGTCGTGACCTCAATTGTCTGATACATGTGACATGTGGTTTTAGTATATTATTATTTTTAAATTGACTAATATTTCTTAACTATTCCGATTAAGCTTTAAGTTTGTGCTAGGATATGGTTGACAACAACAGTCGCTTGACAGGATTCCAACCTTCGATCGCGTTATCGGAGATCCGTATTTTTAACCATTAGACTATTGATGCTTGTTGATTATACACCACCCATGAAAACCTTATCATAACTTATTATTCCACCATAAGAATGATAGAAACTGATGCTTTTACCTTTCTAGCCGAAAAAAAAGTTTAAAATTTCTTTGAAACTGGTTTAACGTATTTTTCCACTATATGGTTTGTTGTCACATTTTTCGTCTGTAAATAAAAAAAAATGCCTTTAAATTTCTGCAACGTTCACGTTCATCATCCATTCACAGCGGCATAAAACATTATGATGTTTTCGTGTCATCATGATTCATTTAATTTTGTATATATTGTTCCATATTAATTTGGTTAAAATACTAAACTACATTTTACTTTATTTTCTATATCTACAAAACGGCAAGTGGTCAAGAAATATAATTTTTGACACAGAAAAATAAAGTGATGATTTATGTTTGAGCCCATAGCATCTTTAATTCTAATATTTATATGAAAACCACATAGTAAAATCTAAAATGTCCAAAAATAATAAAATAAAAATTTTGATAATGCGCGTAGTTTACAAGCTTTTACTTTTCAACTGTCCCGTTGTCTGTGTGAATGGAATCTTGCTAGTTAAATTTGCCCAATTCTCTGTTTCCGATTAAACTGAAATTTTGCAAGCTTATGTATAACGCGTGACAATGAAATATTATGATGATAAGAAACTGATCTGATGATGGAGCTGAAAGGTAGTCATAGGAACACTGTAATTAAACGTCGCAAACCCATCGAGTTTGGGCTCGTGTGAGTCGTCTTGTAGAAGAAATAAACCTTTTTTTTAATTTCAATTTATTAATATACAAATCACATCACATCAATTTATTAATCTATATACGTCTAGATCCATTGGCATTGTGCTGAATAGACACAATAAAATAATGTAACCTTAACTTTTTTCAGTAACATCGGTTTAGTAGTGTATTTTTAAACCAAATTTAGGAATATTAAACTAATTTTAATTAACCATTTTTTATCTGATAGGTAATGCTTTCAAAATGGTTCCACAAAAATCATATTATGACTGGATCAATAGTTTATTTTTAAAATCCATATACCCTACATTTTAAGACGTTTAAAGCCGATTTTTGTAATTTTTTGTGTTAATAAACTTGTTCTGAAGTATATTATATATTATATATTCTTCAGTAATTAAAGAATTAGGAAAATTAGTTAAAGAATTCAAAAAACACGTATGACACACACATATATGAATGCACAGAATCTGTTACACTATTCATTTAACATACAAATATTTACAATATACATCAAAGCAACTAGACAACATATGTTATGTATTGATATGACATACTGTCAAGTAAACAATCTTGAATACAACATACCACAATGCAAGCAATCCGTCGTCTTAACATAACTAAGTTGTTTAAGGACGTGAGGATTATTTAGTACAAATTCAAAATTCTCTTGTGTTTTTAAACCATTATTATTTAAAGAATATCAACAAGAGTTCTTCTATTGCAGTGATATTGTATATTATTAAAAGAAAGTCAATTACTAAAATTTAATTATATATCTACATACTTTATAAAGTCCGTATAAAATAAAGTATGCATGACTTCTGGGGATGTCGGATGGCCAAATCTACTTTTTTCTTTTCCCACTCCTTTGCCCTCCAAATACCTAATCCCGACCCTATCCAATTAACCTATTTTATCTCATTTCCCGGGTTGACAACGCACTCGCAACTCTCCGGATGTTGTGTGTGTCCATGAGCGATCCATGGGCGACGGGATTACTCACCACCAGGTGAACCGCCTGCTCATTTGTCTTCCTTTATATTAAAAAAATGGGTGTATCTTCTTAATTATATCATTCCGTTCCATTCATCCCTATGTTCTGTACCATAGCTATATATGACATAAGGTTTACCCATGACTTTTACACGAATTATAGAGTTACGTTGAATGTGTAATTGTTTAATATTAAAAATATTTTTTTTTACGGAAAGGCAGACAAACGAACAGACGTTTCACCCGATGCTAAATGGCCCCATCGCCCATGGACACACGCAACAAAACGTGTGTTGTCAACCTGGGAAACTGGATAAAATAAGTTTTTTGGACGGATAGGAGTGGAAAAAGAAAAGGATAAACATGGCCATTGGGCATCCCCAAGAGTCGTGCTTACTTTATTTTATGCCGACTTTATAAAGGGCGGTGGTACTTCCCCGGGCGAGAGCGGCCGCAGATGTGCAGCAAAAGCTGTAAAGGGATGCTATGCTCTACCACCTGATGTAATTCCTGCATATTCACCGTTATTTTACTCTATCCATTTACTCCTTATTTTTTAAAAAAATATTATACTCCAAGTAAAATATTTTTAAAAGTTATAATAGGTTTAAGAATCATAATTAATGATAAGAGCTTAAGCATCATATGCTACGTAACAATATTTTGATTTACGCTTATTACATTATAATGTGAAGTAGTAACAAAGTTTTGACAAAAACAAAACATGAACTTATTTACAGCTCGTATTTGAATAGCTCATTCTTAGTTGTAAGGAAATACGAAAAAAAAATCGCACGTCCAATAAATTTGCAACAAGACAAAGCGCTGGTCAACGACCTATCCTATCCTATTCACGGTAGCATCCGTTCGATTTGTCGATAGATAAACTAAAGACCACACACGTGATCCCAAAAAGTGTAACGAGGTCATTTATATCGATGATATTAGTCTAACAGCCATTGACAGCCTTAACATTGTGTAATGCGATGATTAACGAAACAAGCCGAGGCTGCGTCAAGCACAGACGCAAAACACCAAGCACAGACGGCACAGTGTAACTTAAAAGCCTTATTCATGAGTGCTGTGTCTTGTTGTTGGAAAACGCCGTGCGAGAAAGGGAGGCACGGATGAGAGGGAGCAGTGATCGCGAGGTGCATCATGGAAGGTGTAAAAGACGAAACACGAAAGTGACGCGTGTTATAGGGAAGGGAATTATGGATGATAGTTTTTATCGACTAATTAATATTAATTTTTCTATATACATATATTTTTGAATTCAAAAAATCGCTCACTTCTTTACAAGTAGACCGTTTTTTTTATTCCATTTTGATGTTTAGCTCCATTTATATTTATGTTTACAATGTAGTAGAAAATATCGGCGAGGTACTAAACAAATGTTTTTTTTATAAATTAAAATAAGTGTGTAAAGACTTACGACTATGAGTGTTTAAGTTGTTATTAATTTTAATTGGAAAATGTTTATTTATGCTACCAATGTGGGACATAATAGATAATTCGGCTTTAATGAAGACAGTCTTACTTCAAAGATTTGGTAAAAGAAACATATCTTAATCGATATCGATATGGAAGTTATTCGAAGGGCGCATCACTAAAGGTCACGGCCCAAACGCCGGCTCGAAACGGGTTCCTTGCGGATACATCGACGACGACTAAATAATAATAATATCCAACTTGCCGCCGAGAAAAATAAAGTGTCGGCACAATGGAAACAAAAGAAAGCGCGCACACCTCTCGCATAGGCCTCGTCTGAAGGCAGAGGACTTGAAAGGAGTGAATCGGACGCCATTGACTGAGGGGAGGAATTAAAAATAAAGTGGAGTATATTCGAAAAAAAATATATAAACAAAAAAAGGAAGCGCGCGCGATCCACACAATTCTGAAATGAGAAGGATAGCTGAATGGTTTGTATTCATAATGGATGCAGTTTTGAAAAGGGCAGTTTCGGAGTCTAGGCTTTTGAGCCGGAGCGCGGGCAGTACAGTAGCATCTTTTCATTTAATACCTATGAATGGACGCGTTATCGTGTTAAAAGATGAAAAAGGCATGACCTGGTTACGGAACCTTTGTTTTGAATGAGTCGGAAAGGCATATTTTGTTTACCAGGAAATTTTTGTAAAGCAAATAAGCTCTACTTGGAAAACATTGTACTGAGAGTTAAGCCTATAAACGGAATTTCCACTAACAATGTTGTTTATGTGCTTGCTTTTTGTTTCGCCGTGTTTTATTTTTTCTCATTAAAATAAATATGAAACAATGAAGGCCCTTCAAAAATAAAACCTTAGTGACTTTTAGTACTGATGCTTGAACTAAACTCTTTTTCTTCTCATTTCACCAGATGTTAAGCGATATCAGTGACATCTCCGATACCCAAAGTTTTGTAATTGGGTTATTGGCATTTAAGGGAATTAAGATATATAATAGAAAAAAAATATTGAATGGTTATTACTATGGATATAAGAGGATTAGATAGACGGAGGAAATACAAAAACAAAAAAGGGTGCTTTATGCCAATTGAGGAACATTGGTACCTGGTCCAAATGGCCGATAAGTGCAATCGGTCTGACCATAAATAACTAAACATATCAGCGTGGCTTTCCATATTCCCTTAGTATACACCAACAGTCGGTGACCGTATGACAGTTTACTACATACCCACGACCTCCGGTTTACAAAGCAAAAGCCCATACCATTCGGAGGCAGGGAAACACTAACTTTATATTGTTGTTTCTTGGTTCAATCAAGGCAATACAGGCTGATCACCCGATTGTCTGAAAAGAAAGATGATATATGCGTAGAATGGGCATGTAAAATGTCAGTCCTGCGTCTGATCTCTTTCCGATCGTGTCAGTTATCCGTCCCATCGGGTTTTGAGAGCAAAGGAACAGAGAGTGCACCTGTGTTTGCAGTATAATATCTCCTGCGTTATTGGCTGATCTCGGAGTGGCCGTCGTGGCCGTAATTCGACCAGGAGGATTTTAATTCTTATATCTATTCTAAAAGCTATATAGGTATAAAATAGTTAGGAGACATGACAAGCTCGGCAACCTACGTTATGGTAAGCCTAGCAACTTAGTAGAGCCCTGTTCCTTACTATCTAATCCTGTTTTTATGAAGACGCATGCATTGCATTCATACAGAATTACGGTGGCCGCAATAATGTCTCTAATATGGGAAAAGGATTCTCGTATAACAAGAGGACATATACGATACTATGTTTTCGTAGAATAACATTTCTAAAAATATTTAATTTTTTTTAAATATTTTAATTTATTTAAATATTATTGTTTTATTAATATTTGAAGAAGAATCTTTAAAATGCTTTAAGGCATGCATATCCGCTGAACTCAACGGGGCATGGTGAGAGATTTATTTATTAATTTATTTTACTTGCCATTACATAAGGTTACATAATGATGACACGATAACATTTTTAACACTTGTATAACCTAACAAATTACATACTAACTTTTAATTTAATTCATTATACATTTTAACATAATATAAAAACATAATTTAGT
>JAOCPS010000011.1:2117761-2128921 GCA_025505425.1 Graphium colonna
GGAATGGTTCCATAAAATTTTCAGACAACTCGATTCGTTACTTTGTTTCTTAAATAAAAATAACAAAATTCAGGAATTTTTTTTTGAACCGCAATTTATGAACTAATAATTTTTTTTATCTGATAAAGTACACATCCACATTTTTTATAAAATTACATTAGTAATTTATTTTTGACATTAAAATAACGGAGAAGATACGTTCCGAAAGTACACTTTTAAGGCGTTTAAAGGGGGCTTTTGTAATTTTCTGTGAAAATAAACTTATTTTACCGATTTTGTTTATTTAACTAACAACAAAATGATTTTTAGTACCAATGTGAAAGTATGTCCTCTTTAATTTTCTAAATTGTTTTAAAAACGAGAGTTCCGATGTATCTAAAATAATATGACGCACTTACAAGAATGTTATGTTTCTTTTCTTAATTAAAAAACATAACAGTAAGGTGGTTTTAAAATCTAATAAAAATGTATATTTTTATATAAGGTAATTTATTTAATCTATGTAACAAAGTATTTGTTTAATTTACTGCCAGTACAGCTTAGATTGATTTAATTTCCGGTTTTTGTGGCAAGGGTCTACATTGCCATTTATATTTTCTAGTAAAAAATGTAGAGTTTTGTATTTGAAAGAGATATTTCTAATTCGATATTTCTAATTCGATTTCCTCTAACATTGATATAAAGATGTTCAGATTTTTTGATTGCATGACGCTAGCACAAAAATCAATTATTTGGTTAATACAATACAGAGCGAAGTCGTCGGTATATTGAGAGATCTTAACTGTCTTAACCAGTGTGTTGAATAACTTGATTTAACTACATTAAATAAAATAGGTGACATTGAGTTACCCTGAGCTAAACCCTGTCTGCATATTCTTATAATTTCTGTACCATCCTTTAGCCTATATATCAAAAATATTTCTCATAAAAATTCTCTAATATATCTACATAGGAAAGGATCCACGTTGAATTCAATTAAAGAGGTTATAAGAGGTTCAATTGACACATTATTAAGCATTGCTTATGTCTCCGTAAGTGCATAAAACGTATTCTTTATTTATAAACGCAGTTTCTGTATCTATAATAAACCTACTAACATTATCGTGACATGAAAATCCTCGGCGGAAACCTAAAGAACTATCATTAAATGATTTGTTGCTTTCGAAATGATATTCAAGGCAGCGTTTATCATTTGGTCAAAGGTTTTACATAGGAAGTTGATAAGTGACATGGGACGATACTTAAGGGTATCGTTTGCCTTTTTGGTATGGTCATAAGTTTGATCTTACGCCATTGGTCTGGTATCTCACATTTTTCATAAATTATATTGAAAATATAATTTATGAAAAGAATTTATGAAGAAGAAGCAGGAGATATTGTTTTGCATTATTCGGTATATGGCTAATCATAGAACAAGTGATAGTATCTAAACCAGCCGAAGTATCTACTCTTTTAAGAACCAGATTAAGTTCTAAAAATGTAAAAAAGTGGGTTGGAACCATTATTATCATAATTTAGAGTCTGTAAAGAAACACTATCAGGAGTGAGTTTAGTTACAAAAGAAATTGCAGTAATATTTAAGACTTTGGTAACCTTTTAAGTCATTTAAGTTTCCTCCAAACCTCACTGCTAGGGGTATTGTAGTCTATACTGTCACAAAAAAGTTGCCAGGAATACCTTTTTGCAAGTTTTATTAGTTTTCGAGAAATAGTTACTTTTTCTAAGTAAATTAAGTAATTTTCAACCATGACCGTCCGTAGTTCTTGAGAGCTAATCTTCTCTCTGCTACTACGTTAGATAAATCCGAATTCCAGTATGATTTCGGCTTTAATTTGCTAGGGTTAATATTGATTTTAACAATAGGAATGTTTTTCTAAGCACTTTCTTATGTTATTCTTATGCAATTATTTTTATGAATTGATCGTAGTTACTTTGCACATTGCCTACAAAACGTAAGTCCTCACATGTAGATTTTATGTCTTGTGTATATTCTCCCCAGCTGGCCTTCTTAATGATTATTTTCAATTCAGAGCAAGTTTGAGTACTGTCTAACGTTTTAATAGAAATAATAAAGTGATCACTGTCAAAAGATTCGTTAGTGACGCTCCAACCTAAGTCGAGTGAAAGATCAGCACTACAAAAAGAAATATCAGGTGATGTGCACACTGTTCCATCGTTAAGCCTAGCGCAACGGGTGAAGTCTCCGTTGTTAAGAAAAACGTAATTATGCTTGAAGCTAGTGTCTGATAAAAGTCTACCCCGTGTGTCAGTTGTGTATGACCAAGCTGTGTGATGAGCAAAGTCTTCGACTATCACGAGTTTTCTCGGATACATAGGTAAAAAGCGCCAAGTATTCCCCTAACGCAAATTGTGACGTTTGAGGGAGAATATACACCTATGAAATGTTGAATTTTATTGATATTTAGGACGTTAAGGCATTATTAATTATTAAGGGTACAATTTATAGATTGGTGAACCAGAATAGCTACTCAACCTCCATATCCATCGGACCGATCTTTCCTAAAGATAGTGTAACCTGATATATTAATTTAGTTATCGTATTTCAGCCAAGTTTCAGAAATAACGCATATGCATATTTTTTCATTATGTAGGTATGAATCTAAATCAGAATTGAATATTTTTAAGCTTGAAACTAAACATCGGGTCTATAAGACCAAAACAAAACAAAAAAAAATAACCACCTAAAAGTAAACTACCTATTTTTTTTTGGGTTTATCTTTACGAGATAAGAATTTAAGTTTACTTACAATAGGTAAGAGCCTGTTTTTGATACTGCGACATAAGATGTTAAGTATTAAGTCAGTAAACATTTCAATCAAGGCATCAATATCTTCTGCGTAACTATAATTGATTTTTGATATATCATTAATTCCATATGTGCGTATTTACTTGATTTCCGGCTAATCGGTGCGTTTTATGGGAATCATCTATGAAACTTTCGATATGGTCCCACTTAATTGATTCCAGATCACTATAAGGCGTTCTTTTAAGTTTCTTTCCGCTCTTAGCTATGAAAACTTCGTCTGAACTGGATTGGGAGATATCATCAAAGTCGTCACTGTTTTCGTTGCTAGGTAAACTGTCTTCATTTGTTGTTTCGCATTCTATAAAATCAGTAATAGTCAAAGATTCAGTGGGCGGATGTGGACGCTTGAAGGTTGGTCTGATGATCTCCGTAGGGTTCTGTGTTTTTTGGTTAAAAACATTCGTATCAACGGTGTTACCTGGACATTTGGAGGCTACATGACCGTCTTTTTTGCATATAAAACAGGTCATTGTGTCCGATGAAAAGTAAATCCAGAGATTTGTTTCTACAAAATCGATAGATATTTTTTCTGGAAGTCGGAAGAAATCGTTAGGAGTTACGTAAACTTGTCTTCGGAAACTTAAAATGTGGTTAAATCCAGTTTCATTCAGCCCAGCATACAGGAAGGAGATAGGGGACTGTGGTGTGATATGCATTTCTAGAAGTTTCTTTTCTATTTCGGTATGTGGTATAATGGGGCATATGTCAAATATGATTATACGTTTATTTCTACTCATAAACGGTCGGATGAGTAGTTTTTGATTTTGAATTATGATTTTTTCTATTGTCAATGATCTCGTCAGCGATTACCTTTGAAGAAACTTTGTTTGATATCCTTAACAAAATCCCGCCAAAAAAAAATAAAACAAAATATATATTCACGGCGAATAATAATATGTGACGTTTTTTTTGGAAATGTCAAAGTTGGTTTTCTTGTTTTTAGAGATTTCGATGTGGATTGGCAACGAATTTTTTGTATATTTTTTTTTCGAGCAAGTAAACAAAAAAAATATGTTTGACCTAAATTATCTTGATTCACTAAAAATAAAACATGATGTTATTTAAAATTAAGGATAAGGTGACACAAATATTTATCTCAAACTAATAACTTTCCATCACTCGGTTTGAACGTCTTTATAGAAGGCGAGTTGCTTATTGCCAAAAAAAAAGTAAAAATTAATTTTGGCCTTTTTCGACAAATGCATAAAATTGGAGGGGGAAATTACACGCTCTACTTACCGACTTCGACAAGGAAAGTATTTCGGATATAGAAATTACATTAAATTGCTCGCTAACGAAATGATTTACAATGAAATAAAAAAATACAATTTGTTAGGTGGGGCCCGCGGGGCGCCGGCGCGGAACCAACTGACTCACACTTCTTAAACGGAATATCCCTTAGACTCTAGATGAATTTGTATAAAATACACACACTGTGTATGTATATATTAATACATACGAATTCAATTCACGAAAGTCTTATGTTAACCGACTCCCAAAAAGAGGAAGTTTTCAATTCAGATGATTTTTATATGTACGCGCCTAACTCCATCTAACTCAACGCACCTAACTCCGAACCGGTTTCCTTTTTTTCTGAAAGAATATACTTTCGGATTATAGCCAAATTCAAAAAAAAATCGGTGATGCAGTTTTTTTTAAATGAAATTGTAGTTTGAAATCAGTCTTTTGTAATATTCTGTGAAAATATTGTTGTGTATAATCATTTCCCCTTTTTGAGTTTTTTTCTATATCGAAATACAAGATCCATGTTCAAAAGTTTTGTTTAAGTTGTGGTAGCAAAACTAAGACACAGAATACGGGACCCGAAAAAAACTCATAAACTAGAGAATATCTTCAGTCATTACTTTTTAGGGTATATAAAAGGTAAGCATTCAAAAAGTAGAACGAAGAGAATAAGGGAAAGGGAAGAGAATATGAATATCGTAAAGAAGAATTAGGATTTAAACCTATATGTATGTGATTTTGAATGATCATCTGCTCTTACACGTCTAAATTACTCATTATGATTTAACCAACAAGGTTTTATTTAAAACTTCTTCATACACCCTCTCGTAATGCAACTAATTTAAATATGGCAGCCTTTGACCTATCAAGCGATTTATGTTTAATAACTTAGATAGCCCGAAAAGTGTAGTTCATAACTTTGAAAGCCGGTGGCTCCCCGGGAGATTTGATAAAAAACTATATTTAAGTCGGTGCTTGGTATTTTTTCCATAAAAAAAAGATTGGTCATATTTTCTAGTAATGGGACGAACATCGCCTTAAACTTGGTTAATTCGTGCGTCGGCGTACGGTGGATGGGTGCCCGTCGTCACGGCACTTAACAATTTACCGGACTATAAAATAAAGGACCCCCGACGCGAGAACTGATGCAAATCACCCAAAAGCCTTGTCTGCGTTTATCAGCTGCAAGGACCTCTATTCGTGGGCCTTTGAAGTTCTTTCGGTTTGAATCGGAATAACTTAATTGTAACTTAATTTGTGCCCGCAATATAGTGATAATTTGACAAAGAACCTCGCGGATTCTATCAGTCTTAATTGAATCAGATAAAGATTAATGGAGGGCAAGATTTAAAGTTTTTTTCCGGCTTTTTTTAACGTAATTTAATGAAGGTCCAATAACAATATATCGGTCCTTTTGGGGATGCCGGATTGCCATGTCTTTTTTCTCTTCCCACTTCTTTCCACTCCAAATCCTTAATCACGACCCCATCATAACTATCCAAAACCAATTCTATCCAATTTCTCAGGTTGACAACGCATTCGCGCCTCTTGTTGCGTGTCTCTGGACGACGTGATCGCTTACCATCAGGTGAACCGTCTGCTCCTTTGTCTTCCTTTCCATTAAAAATTATAGGTGATATTAATTACTTTTTCTGGTCGTCCAGTCCTGTAAAAAATAAAAACTATAGTCTTCAGTGCAGTTGTCACATAATATATAAAAATAATTAGTTGTATAATAATTTTCCAAAAAATCTTTTCTTTGGGATTATTAGCTTAAACCAAGATATCACAGGTGATTTAAAATATATTAAACAAAACAAAAAAAGCTCGATTTATATTAAACATTTTAACGTACACTCTATTAGAAAGACCTTTTTTTATTTTAATGGATATTATATTATATTGACTATTGCTTCGGACATTTTCAACTTAAGGTACAAAACATTTAAACGTTGCATTATCTCAACTAGGCGACTAATACGTAACCGACATTCAAAGCTCCATACAAATACGTTAAACCCTTGTGACAATAAAAACAAAGACGCGTCCATGTAAACGTTATCGATTGCAACAGTAGTGCAAGGTATTCAGAAAAGGATACTCAAAAAAATCTTTAGAACAATTTAAACTCTTAAAGATTTCAAAATTCGAACGTGGGATAGACTACACAGGGTGATTGTTGAGTCACTTACGATATTCAATGAGCGCACTCGGTACTAGATTGTCATCATATTTATGTAATAAAATATGGAGGCATAGTTTTCAACCAAATTTCAAATAAATGGTCAGCTGGCGCAGTTCATTGACATTAAAACGGCATGGCTCGCGCTGTGTTCACTAGGGTGTATATGGCTTTTGTAAATAATTACTCGACCTTCGATTACGTTTACTCAGTGGTCAATGAATATTTACTTTTAATGTTACATTTATACTTTGAATATGATATTTACATATAACATCCTTGAATATTTACTCACCAGTCATCCTGTATAATGTTGCCGATGCACAAATAAGCAGCAATAACGAGGCAGATAAGAATACCAAAATTTACACGAGTCCTCGGACAACAAAGGCTCACCATAAATAAGGTGTGAAGTATGAAAGGGGATTAGTTTGTTGCGGGAAAAAAATTAGTTTACTTGGCTACCTGAGTTGTAATGGCAGAAGTGACCCTCGGGTGACAATATGAAGGAAGAAAAAAAGACAGGGCTGCATCGCCGGCGTGTCTGCCCATTCTGTGAATTAAAACTGCATCCATTTCATTGCCTTAATGCTCGGCTGGTTTGTTTTCATATAAGCAATATAATATTAACGTAGGAACTTTGTCATGTAATAAATTCTTTTTCATTTCATATTAACAAAGCTACGCCTTCGCTCGCGTTAAATACATTTTGACAACAGTTTCTTCATCAGTATTCTTTCCTCTTTGTCTAGTTCGTTTTATATTTCTCAATTTGATTTATTTTTTCTGTTCGTAATGAACTCCATATTATTTTCTGCAAACCTAACAATGTGTTTACAAAATTTTACTATTATCGGCTGAGTACAAAAGACACGAAAAGATAACAAATGAGCTTACTTAATATTTTCATTCCTTACCTTTATACTTTACAAAATCTAGACATAATCAAATATTAGAGGACAATGCCCATTTTTATATATACGTACGAAATTGCATCAAGTTCAAACATTTCTGTTTGAGACTAGACTTCTTATATTAACTCCTACAGTAGTCATTTTTGTAAAGAAAATCCGAGTTTCAGAGATATTTGACAAAATCGAAAAATCTATTCATAGAAAATATTTCTATTGTACTCTACATTTCTATGACAGATTGTGTAAACGTCATGTATGTAAAGCAAAATTCGTACGTTTATAATTTAAATTAAATTCCCTGTTTAAAATCAAATCCATGAAGCATAATGTCGTAAAACATATGAAAATAATTACTTTACAATATCGATCTTGAAGCATGAGAATTTTTAGTACCACTTTTGAGCATTATCCTTTAATACAGGATTTTTAAATTAATTTAATACTTAAGATTCAAAAACGGGGTTCTCATTTCGACTGCATTTTTTTCTGTGACCCTATAACTTGAGGATGCTTGGGCCAGTTTAGAAAATTCTTTCATTATATGGTCCTACCATTAGAACCATATAGGAAGTATATGTTCCCATGAATTATCCAGAAAAATCTGTTGAGATATTTGTATTTTAAATCGAAATAATCGGAAAACTTGTACAAAAATATACTTCTAAGGCGTTTGAAGTCTGTTCTTCGTAATTTTCCACGGAAATAATCTTGTTTAGAGATCACGATACGAAAGAAGACGACATTTCGCGTCGCAATGTAAACCGCTCCGCTGCTTAATAATTCACGCGAGCCGACCGGGCCTATCTTCTTTCACCTATTTATCACTTAAACCTAAAAGCCACCGCGGGCGTCTTGTCCCCGTGAACTTTAGCTTTTTAGGCTTCACTCGAAACTTGTGGGGATTCCCCGCGGAGCTGAAGCTTAGCTGAAAGCCGATGTATTCTAATAAATTTTGAACGGTCTTAGTCGGTATTAACGACTTGCTCGTTTGACCTACAAAAATATAATACGTATGTATTTTTAACCAAATAAAAAAAGGAAGAGGTCATATGTTCAACTGTGGCTATCCTTTTATATGTACTCTAGGTGGTAGAGCATAACATCTTTTAACAGTTTTTGCTTCACTTCTACAGCCACACTCATCCGAGGGCGTACACACCACCCTTTACAAAGTTGGCATAAAATAAAGCATAAACGACTTTAGGGGTTGCCGGATGGCCATTCCTATCCTTTTCTTTTCTCATTCCCTTCCCCTCCAAATCCTAATCCTGACTCAATCCCATTCAATAAACACTTCTATCCAATTTCCCAAGTTGACAACGCATTCAAAACTATCCAGATTTTCTGTGTGTCTATGGGTGACAGGATCAATTAACATCAGGTAAACCGTCTGCGCGTTCATCTTCCTGATCATAAAAAAATGTATGTGCCCCGATTTCTCCGCGAGTTATGAACAAATTTTCAAACTTCTTTTTCTATTCGGAAGAATACAGTTACGAGGTCGTTCGGTATAGTTTTCATGGAAATAGGTCCAATATTTTCTTTTCTTGTTCAAAATAAAAAGATATGTAAATAGATATATTAAACATTCACTTCTAAGGCGTTTGAAGTCGATTTCGCAATTTAAAACATTTTGAATTTGGAAAAACAATATTTGTTTAAACGTGACTGTGTTGATATTTATTAAATACGACATTTTCATTAAGATTATAATATTAAAATATAGACCGTATGGAAGATATACAAAAATAAATGCACATTACATACAGTAGTATCCAAATAACTGTCCCAAATGGCAATCGAACCTGGTACACTGTCGATATTTTAGCAAATGTGCCACGAAGTCATCATAACCATAAGTTACTGCAACTTGACATTTTTTTTTATAGAATAGCTTTACTTGAAGGGGAGGTGAGCGCCGCCGTGAACTCATAAATCTACAAATAAAACGTGTTCCGTGACTTCACATTCAAAACGAGTCATAAAAGATTTTATTTTCCCTAATAACTAAATTCTGTATAGGAACGGATAAGGTCAAAGTTTTTGAAATTGCAAATACTGAGATATGTCAAAATTTTCTGTCCACAAAACAACTGAGGGAAATAGAAACTATTTTACTATAGCATTTTATGTTATATTAAAAAGTACACACAGTATTACCCTGGTCGCCATTTTGTGCATAACATTGAAGTAAGTGAATAAACCTCAGTTTAAATTTACGAACTCCAGTAATCAAAGAACAGTCTGTTCGTATACATTTAGTAATAAAAACATCTAGTCCTCACCTTCTTTCTTTTGCTTTTAACTGCTTACTTCATCGCTCGGGAAAATGTAGATTTTTCCGAACATAAAAATTTGTTCTTCCTTTTTCTAATGTTTATCTATATTTCAATTTGTCCATGTCTTACGGTGGTGTTCTGAAGGAACATATTATCACCTAGATATGTTGAATGATATTTTTCGATCTACCAGAAACAGTGATTTTACAAAGGATATTCTATATCGATACCTTAATTAAACCATACGCCATTTAAGTACTTTCGTTGGGGGTACCATAAAAAATTGTAATATTTTCCATACTAAATACAATAAAGAATCAAATTCATCGCATTGAGAAACTAGACAGGTTTTCGAATAACAATGTATTAAGAAATTGTGATATAATTAGATTTTTAATTGTTGCAAGTCATGTCTTTGTGAACGCCACATTTTTGACAAAAGTGGAGTTAGTTGGTTTGCGAATTAAAGTATCGATATCTTTTTCTAGACTCCTAACATTGTGAGCGCTAAATTGCTGATGATCGCATTGACCATAAACAAAACTTCTTCCTCCTAGCCTTTTCCCTAGTTACTTGGGGTCGGCTTCTAATCCACCCAAATATTACCTGAATTTCGGTTTTTACGCGAAGCGATTGGCATCCGACCTCCGCAATCCAAAGGGATAAACTAAATTCGAAGGATGGATTATTTATCAAGATATTTGAAGGCACTGACATCCTATAACGACTGCCAAAGATGTTCTTGACAACCGGGACCGACTTTTTACATGCCCATCCGACGCACGACCATAAATAAAACTAAGTAATTAAAAACAATTTCACGTTTATGCTATAAGAAGAACAGGAACTTAAAATGGCGCTTAAACCTATTTTTCACTCGAGGAATCATATTCGATAAGTATAAGACGCAATCTTTTACCTCAATCCTATCAGCATGTAGTTAAAAGATCAAACCGAATCACATTTACACACAAAAAAAAAAAACAATTCTTTTCACGAAATGCGATGGGACCGATAAAAGCGTCGAATTCTAACAGAGTAACATACAATTACATTATCCACGCGATTATGAACCTAAGTGACTCATATTAAAACCGATAACTGCTTGTATATCTGAAACAAATCCGAACAAACAATAAGGATATTGCAAAGGTAAAAGCAAAAGCGATGATTAGTCGACGTTTTCATCTTTTGATACGCTTTTAAAGGGAACCTACGGCTATTTTCGTGATAAAAAACCGTTCTAGCCGCCTGTACTTATATATCGATAATTTAATCGAATATTCCCTACCATTCGCTATCCATTGACGCTTTCGTATAAACATAAGCGATTATTGCCATACCTACAACGCAATGTATTAGAAGCGTTGGAAATATTTGAGGTTGGAGACGGACCCCGGCATTTTAACATGGAATCGTGTGTCGATATCGTGACTGTACGAAAAAGAGTCCGGTCATGTGGAGTCGGATCTTGAATGTTAGTTTTCGATTCTTTTTATTCTTGTGGCTTCGTAGCTCGAAATAACAATAATCCTTTTGAGCGGCCTCTTGCTTATTTCTCCCGATAACGAATGTTTGGGGAATAATGAACTTGGTGCGATCGTTTTTTCCGGAGTCTTTTTGAGCTGTGTTTGGTTTTGTGGGATTTATGTTTGTAAGACGCCCTTGTAACACAAGACTTTGGTCTTATAATTAGGGCAGCGTTTTTTTTTT
>JAOCPS010000011.1:2129021-2139524 GCA_025505425.1 Graphium colonna
AGAAAATCAAACTAAAATAAGTGTCTATGATCGGGTGACCGATGTCGGTCATAATATTGTCAATATTATACAACACGATTGTTTTTTTTTTTCAAAATCAATGATTTTATGGCACCATTCGCTACCGCTCCGTTTCGACCGCACCGCAGCTCGCTCGATCGCTATCCTTGTCTTTCCGGTGCGTTTGAGGACGGTTCTTTCTTTTGCACACGGATTGGCAGCATTAGCACTATGCGATTGGAGAACCTTGCCTTTATATAAGAGAGAAATTATGCGAAAACAATATAGTTTTAAGATCACGCTATGATTGAACTTCGACGTAATTATTTCCATAATTTCTCACGACAACACACTTTATGGATTTAATTTTTGAACAGGGAATTTGAATTAAAGTATAAAAGTATCGAGTTTTGCTTCACCTACATGATGTTTACAAAACTGGCGATAGAGATGTATAGGCAAGTATGGCATTTATATAATTAACGGAATTCAATAAAAATTAATTAGAATAAAAAATAAGCACGAAATATGAATCAAAATAAAATTAAAAAAAAATTAAAATAGCTTCTTGCAAATGCTTTCGAAATATACCGAATTACGGCCACTGCGGCCAATCTACTCCGATATTAGAAATTGGCTAAGGAGCTATTATAGTGCACTAGTGTATGCGCAGATACAGGTGCACTCTCTGTTCCTTTACTCTCAAAGCTCGATGGGACGGATATACGACACGACCGGAGAGAGATCGACCGACTTGCCCACCCGATGCATGGATCATCTTTAGCCCTAGTCCAACCAAGAAAAAACAACACAAAGTGATTGTCCTCCGCGGGACTCGAACCCACGACCTCCGATTCATAAAGCAAGGGCCCATACCACTAGGCCACGGAAACGGTTAGACTTACCATCTAGATGGCACGTAGTGAGTTCGGTATCGACGTGCGTAGGCCTCTGTTGGGCGCGCTCTATCGCTGCAGCCAGGGCGTCGCACCAGCCCGCACATTCGGGCTCGTTTCCTGCGCTCAGGCTTATACACGCGTCCGGACCTGGAATAACACAATGCTTGTGGACTAAACTAAATACAGTAATGCACATTGTAACATGGTTATCTTATAACCCATTTACAGTACATTTTCGTTATATTTACAGTACACAAATAAAATTTTCATTGTGAGTATTATTTTGACAATCTTCGTCAACATTAATCAAAAATGCCGTACTGGCCATAGACATGCGGGCAGCGGCCGGAAAAATTTGTATGAAAATCCATATCTGTCGTGTTTTGCGGCCAGATAAAATACTATGTAAACTCATATCTGTTCTGTAATTTAAAAATGGAATGACCTTTTACTTCGTAAATGGCTACCAAGCAGGTAACTAATAAAAGGTTTTATTTAAATTTCGAACTGGCTTGCAAATAAAAAGCTGTTTATTGAAAAAAAAAACAAAGGAACATTATGGCGCGTGAAAAATTATTATTGTTCGTTATTCATCATTGAACCTAAAAAGTAAAATTGTGCTTTTGATTTCCGCGCATTGTTTGAGAAAAGTATACAAGACTTGGCCACAACTAGGCATTGATGGACTCACGTATGTGTGTCTCGGCTACGTCTCGGCCCACATTTGCACGTTCGTCCATCAATGCCTGGGTTGCTGGCCGCTGCAGCACTGTACTATATATTGAATTGTATATTTAGAAATGCTCTCAAGTAAAAATTGGAAATGTGAAACGTTTTACGAGAACACTTCTAGGACGCGTTTTCCTATAACGCGGAACCAATCTGCCGTGTTTTAGGAGGGATTGCTGTAATGCAAATCCTTAGGTTTTTAATGATTATGCACAATCATTACGATTTTGATGTATAGCATGTTGTAACAGATATTGGTAAGCAATTTTCAAGTTGTGAATGAAAATGGGTAATTATTAAATCTAACACTATGAACTTTGCTCATAACTATCCGATCATGAGTACAACCACGACGCATTAAAAGAGAGATAAATATAAACAATAAATATTTAAAAAAAATATATATAATATAGAAAAATATCATGTGCCTAATTATGACTATATGTAAGTTTTTTTTTACAAGACACACATAACATTTTTTATCGTCTTCAAAAAAGGAGGTTCTCAATTTCGTTATTTGCGAATATCTTCGTTATCGATAAACCAAATTAAAATAAATATTTTTTATCTGAATAATTACCCAAGGATGAAGTGGATAAGCGGAATCGGCAAATTAGAAAATTCTAACTTGAAATAAATATTATTTCAAAAATATCTGTTCTACTGACCCTACATATATTTTACAAGTTGCCAGCAATATGGCGCAGAGTCATGCATATTCTTTGTTGACTTGCATAGTACAGAGCATATTAAAGTGTGGACGTGCAGACACAAATGCACACCCCATTTATTTTCTTTCATAGCCTAATGAGACAAATATCAAACACCACCGTTGAGAGATCATTACAATACGTTCATTTCATTAAGTAAGTGATAAAGCATAACATTTTTTTACAGCTTTTGCTGCACTTTTATGGCCGTGCTCGTCCGGGGAAGTACCACCGCTCTTTATAAAGTCGGCATAAAATAAAGTATGCATGGCTTTTGGGAATTCCGGTTGGCCATGTCTACCCTTCTCTTTTCCCATTCCTTTCCTTCCAAATCCTTAATCCTGACCTATCCTTTCCAATAAACCGATTCTATCCTATTTCCCAGGTTGACAACGCACTCGTCTCTCCGGATGTCACGTGTGTCCATATGCGATGGGATCGCTCAACATCAGGTGAACCGTCTGCACGTTTGTCTTACTTGCTATAATAAAAAAAATATTCCCTAACATACGTACCGAAAAAAAACAACATTGCTTCACCTTTTTTAGTTCTTTAAAAAATATTGCCCTTATTGTAAGTTCTAAATTAATTAATTCTTTAAAAATATTGCCCTTATTATAAGTTCTAAAACTTGAAAGGGCGTTTAGCAAACTTAAATCGCACAAAGACACCCAGATCCGAAACAAATATTTGTAGATCATACAAACACTTGCTCCGGTTAGGGATCGAACCCACGACACTATAGCCAACGTCTTAGTAACTGCACCAATCGTTCATTCATACCTGACAGCGTGAACGAGTTCGGCAAGTCGGCGGGCAGCAGTTGCAATTGATGTAGAGGCAACACCAGATGCGCTCGGAACTGATTGCTAGACCATTTTGAGGCTATCACTAACAGGTCGCTGAACTGCAAAGACACGTTTATTTATTTAAACTTTATGCACATAAGAGTTGTAAAAAATAAAAAAAACTTAATACCAACGACATTTTTATGCAAATTAATATATGAATACAATACATAGATATATATAAATACAATACAATATATAAATAAATATACACGTTGACTGGTGAGTCACCAAAGATATCAAAGGGGATCACTCGGTACTCGATTGTCATCATATTTATGTAATAAAATTAGGGGTAGTTTTCGATCAAATTTTCGTCCTCGGCGCGGCGCCTGATCGTTAGTGCGTTCGCGCGACACACGTCGTCTTCGACCTTCCGAGCGCCGCAGCCCCCAATCCACCTCACTCCCGACGATCAGTGTTCGCTAGGATGCACATGCGTTGAGGAATTAAATATTTAACTTTCGACTAAGTTTCTTCTCCGAGTGCCTCTTCAATTCTGAAGGCTGGCCGTTAACTTCTTGTACTCCTCCCTGATACCAGGTAGCCGAAACAGTTGTTGAACAGTTGCAATGCCAGTCCACTCCCGAATGTTTCGCAGCCGCGATTTTCTCCGGCGTCCAGCGCGTCTCTTGCCTTCCACCTTGCCCATCATGATCACTTGCAGCAGCTTGTATTTATCGTGTTTGAGCACGTGGCCGAGATATTAAATATGGCATTTTGATACATGTAATTAATTTCCGGAGCACAAGGGCACGCTGAAGTACGGTTTCGTTCTTGACATTTTGTGTCCAACTAAGTGTCGATTAAGTTGACTCAGTGGTGAATTAATATTACTTTTATTCTTCACATATGGTCCCCAAATATTGATAGAGACTCATCAGTCATATACACCTGTATATACACATATACAGGTTATATGTATACAATTAAAACTGTACTAATCCATCAACTTTTAGCTACATCAAATGAAGTCCCACGTTCCGACTCTTATTTGAGAGTAACAAAGACGATTTTAGATTGCGAGCTCGGTGTCTATTGTCTCTTGGTGAAGATTTAATTTTTTTCTGGAAAAAAACAGGCGTAATAATTTGCCAATAGAATAATAGCTTAAACTACTTAATGGACAATGCCGAATAGTCTCATGCATGAAGATTAAACTTATAAAGTAATTATTTCCGTAATTTCTTACGACATTACGCTTCATGGATTTGATTTTTAAACAGGGAAATACGCAATCACAATTTTACACAATCTGTCATAGAGATGTAGGATGCAAAAGAAACTATTTTTAATGAATTGATTTTTCGATTTTATCAAATATCTCCGAAATTTTTCAAAAAGATTCAACAAAACATTATTTACGAAAAAATCTTGTGTAGGAGTTGACATAATAAGTCCAGTCTCTAAAAAAAAAATAGACTTGATGCAACTTGGTACGGTATTCCATATAAAAATGGGCATTGTTCTTTATTGTATTGCTAGTTGACAGCATTTTATGAAATTAAAAAAAAAAATCATATCGATTTGGTTCAATGATTCAAGGTATATACGAAGTTTCTACCACGTTGAAGTTATTTTCAAACGGTACATAATACAGCATCTAGTTATATACAGTTACTCGTAAATAAGTTATGTTTATTTATCTAATAATAACTTTTATCCGCTGCTTCGCTTACCTATATGTGGATTATGTCGATAAATTATTGTTTCTTGGATGTTTACATTATTTTCGGATGCTATTTCTCAAGTTTATTTTATCATTTTTGTTATCTATATATACAGATGACATTGTAGATAAGCTTAGTTGTAATGCAGAAAAACTTTATAAATACCCCTTTTTCAGCTACCTCTAGTAAGTCTCTTCACTTATAATCTTCTTCCTCCTAGTCTGATTCCCAAATTATTTGGGGTCGGCTTTCAATCCAATGGATTAGTTGTTAGATTATTTGAAGGCACTGACATCCTTTAACGAGTGCCAAAGGTGTTCTTGACAACCAGTACCGACTTTTTACATGCCCATCCGACGCAAGAATCATCTTTCTTTTCGAACAATCGGGTGATCAGCCCGCATTGCCCTAAACCAACCAAGAAACAGCAACACAAAGTTGTTGTTCCCCCGCGGGATTCAAACCCACAACCCCCGGTTTGAAAAGCAAGCGCCTACACCACTAGGCCAAGGAGGTGATTGTAGATTTGCGCTTGCCAACATAATTTTTTAAATATATAGATCATTCATGATATCCCGTCAAAATACGTTTTGGACACACGCAATATTATTTACAATTTTTAAATAGTTGCTTAGCCAACCTTATAAATAGTTGCTTAAGAGATTTTTTTCTTTCACTAAACTTAATGGCGACAATAAGAAAGTCCAAATATAACTTTAACACATTACGAGTATAATATACCAAAATTCCCTTTTCAAAACCACTTTACCGGTGTTATTGCTATCAAATGACAAACCGTACCAAATTGTATCAAGTTTATACATGTTTTCTTGGAGACTAGACTTGTTATATTAACTAGTTAGTTACTACTATTAACTAGTAAGTTATTTTCGTAAAAAAACACCGGGTTTCGGAGATATTTAAATTCCAAAAAAAGTAATAGAAAATAGCTTCTATTGCATTCTACATCACTATGACAGATTGCGTAAACGTCATGTACGTAAAGCAAAATTAATATGTTTTTACTTTAAATTAAATTCCCCGCTTAAAATCAAATCCATAAAGCCAAAAGTCTCAAAAATAATGAAAATAATTACTATATAATTTTGATCCTGATGCAAGAGAGTTCATAGTACTAGGTTTGAGCATTAGTCTTTATTAAAAGTACTGTGTGTAACTTGGCACACAACATTTTTAATTGAGACAAAATCGCGAGACTTGGCCTGCTATGTACTAGTGGTATACCGGATCATTAAAAATGTATATTCGCGAATACGGAAGTAAGAAGGGGCTCAATCTCTAACAATTTTTAATAAATTATTCAAAAGTCATTATTTAACTTAGTGCTATTATGTACATATGTATATTAACATTTACGTATATATGTTTAGTAATAATATGACATTATATATAGTATATTGGGTGGTCATTATTTTGAAAAGGGGAATTTAATTTAAAGTATAAAAATATGAATATTGCTTCACCTACATGACGATAAGACGTATTTATAAGCCTATCTACGAAGAATGACCTATGTTATAAAAAGAGTTTTTGAAATTTGTATATAAATAATGGAATACTACAAACATACATAAAATTAATTTTGTTATTTTCATTTGAAATAAAAACTACTGACCATTCCGTAAGAATATTCTATAAGATGAAGAGACAATTTTTAAAATCGGTTCATAAATGACTAATAAGCGCGAACATAAATAAAAAATAGAAACATTCGAATTGAGAACCTCCCTCCGATTTTGAAGTCGGTTAAAAATAATGTTATTCATTCAAAAAAAATCATACACAACGCTGGCAACGCAACCGCGTCTTCGGACGTTGTGTGCCCCTGTGTGAGGGCTTCACTCAACATCAGGTAAACCGTGCTCGCATCCAAATCTATCTCTAAAAAAAACTTTTTTACCTTTACTCGACTACACAAAATGTAATGTATATCCAATGAAGTGTATTACGCTTATATATAGCTTGTTACAAATAAAGATTGGAATATTACCTCAACTTACCTCAAACATTACAATTAAAATATTGTGCAATTATTAAAATTTAATAAATATCTAGCAGCTAAGAAAATAAGTTAAATATATAATAAATTAAAGTGGAAGAAGTTTGTAACAGCATGTTTTTATAACAAAATAATAATTTTATTATTATATTTCTTAATAATTAAAATAGTCAATATTATTTGGATTTTGTGTTGTCCTTTCAGGTGCTTTTACTTAAATTTTCATAACAACTTTAAAATTGTATACTATTTCAAAATAAATTTTAATGCAAAGTGGTTAAATTAAAAAAGTAACATAAGCTTTATTAAATTTAGATTTATATTTAATAATCTAATTCAAATAAATTTCTAACAAAGTTTTTAAATTATAATAAGAGTTAAATTTATTTTGGCGTTATAAAACAAAGTGTTTAGCGTAATGTGTGTCGGTATCTATATTTATTTTTACAAGTTTGCAATAACTTTTCGGAGAGGAAAGTATGGAAGAAACTTCCTAAAATACGCGTATTCATAATCATATATTTATAAGAGGGAACCGTTTCCCATTTCGCAAATTGCGTTTATGTTTTTTTACGGGATTGGTATTAAAAAAAGGTTGATGATTCAAGCATTTCTAAATAAAAATCAAACCTTTATACGATTCCTAAACGGTAGTCTTTGATTATGTTCAGGTTTTTTTGCGTTCTTAAGAAATGAAAACGGAACGTTTAAATCGATTTCACGAAACAAACGAACTATCTGCATAAACGCTAATTCCAAATAACACGTATCAATCGAATAACGAAATCTGCGAATCGAAATTGATACGTGCCTATCGCTAAAACGTTTTGGAACTCCGAAAATACCTTACGAATCTCTCAAACCGAGTATTACGATAAACGGAATCCGAATCCGGAGATTATTAAACGTTCGTAATAAAATTATGCTTATACATTAATGGCGGCCATTTTACGCTAAGACTCTCATCGGTCGAGACCTTTTTTTACGGTTTCGGTTATTTTTTTACAGCGCCCTATCAACGTCCATTACAAGTCATTATGTTTAGATTGTTGTATGGCATCCTTCGTCGACGTCCCGCTGTTTGGACCCTTTTTGTTCGTCTCGCTCGAGAAGATGGCTGACGGTAACCCGGCCGAATAAAAAGTGCATCCACACATTCGCCGCGTTACAGGGCGGAGCGAATGTTTAGTTTAATCGCATCGCATTATTGTTATGCACCGTATGAAAACCGGCTAATTTCGAAAGCCCCTTCGCCCGTGAGATTAGCACTGAAGGTACGTGCTTCTGAATACTCGCAATTTTGCAGCATAATACCTTATATTCCCGAGTGTTGTACGGAATAATGAATGCGTTTATGGACACCACTTTACATTTTAGCGTGTTTTTTTGCTCGCATACAACTTTGAGCATGTCGGTGAGTTAAGCTGCATCTCGTATATTACTATTATCGATCTTAAAATACATTGTAGAAATTTTAATTATTACGCAGACGTGTTTAAACGGAACTGATGGCGTGATTAAAGTTTGAAAAAACGTAAATTGCCCTCATAGGTATTCCGTTGAGGCCTCCACCCATTTGTTGTACTTCATTAATCTCGTGCACTTGAAATGTCAACAAGTGCATTCGGGGCGCGAGTGAAACTGGTTTATCGATTTTATCGCTTTTAATTTTAAATTTAAACTTTCGAGATTTAACGCTTAAATTCGTCACGGACGATAATGTTTAACACCTTGCTTTCAGTTGCTATCTTCTGATACCTTGCACAGCTTTTTGGCATCTAATTTGAGCACATGTAAAGAATGTCAGATAATGTAAATTATATAAAAAGCAACCTACTTCTCTTGTACGTTTTGATTTAACATTGCGAGCTCAAATAATTAATTCAAAGGACAATGCCCAAAAGTGGTACCAAAAAGTCGCATATATCAACTTAAAAATTGTATAGTAATTATTTCCATATTTTCATACACATTTACGCTTCATGTGTTTGACTTTTAAACAGAGAATTTAAATTAAAATATAAAAGCACTAATAATGCTTTACCAATATGACGTTTACATCGGTCATAGAGATGTAGAATGCAATAAAAACTACTTTTGACAAATCGATTTTTCCATTTTATCAAATATGACACAAACCCGAGTTTTCTTTACAAAAAGAACTTCTGTTAGTAAACAGTAAATATAATAAGTCTAGTTTCAAAAAAAAAATATTTGAATTTGATTCAACTTCTTACGGTATGCCACATAAAAAAGGGCACTGTCCTGGATTGCACTGTCTTCAATTATGTGCCGATATCCAAAATTCTGATGTCATTTCTGCTGATGAGTATCACCGAGCATCATTAGAGGTTAAATACGATCACGATCGAATACGGTATTTAAATGGAATCTTTCTCGTCTTCTTTCCACGAGGTAAAAATTCACCATTCTACTATTCGGGAGGCTGAATTCGCAGAGCCAAGAATGCGTGCGTCCGGCGCGCGTGTCGGCTGGATGCTGTCGAGAGCGTTTTTTTGCTATGGGCAGGTTAGACTAGGTCAGAGGCCTTACAACTTGGGATGGAGCGTTGGCGTGAAATATAAATAATAAAGAGCAATTTACATCTACTGTTTCTATGTGTAAATTAATATCATAAAACTGGAAGTGTTATCTCTCTTTTTAAGACGTTTACTACTCTATACCAAATTTACGAAAAACTATACCAAACTTTCAGCATTACACAAGGCAGCTGAGCGAACCCAATGGAGACATATTATTCACCAAAAAGCCGTTGACCAGGTAGAGCATTTGAGAGCCGTTGACGAAGTACCACCGCCTTTTATAAAGTCGGCATAAAATAAAGTATGCATGACTTTTAGGGATGCCGTATGGCCATGTCTACCCTTTTCTTATTCCGCTCTTATTTCCTCTAAATATTTTCTGCTAATATTTCCCGACCTGATCCTATCCAATAAACCGATTCAATCCAATTTCCAAGGTTGAAAAGGGCAGGATGTTGCATGTGTCTATGGGCGACGGGATCTGCTCGTTTGTCTTCCTTTCCATAAAAAAAGTAAAATGGAGTCACGATCCTCAACAATGGGGAAACGTTTGAGAAGGTAAGTCTGTACACTAAAGCTTACACTTACACACCTTGTGTTTGGTTCTTTCTTTTACTTTAAACATGTTTATCTCTGGAAGTTCTAGCTGCGAGAAAAAATCCCTTTGCAGAAGAATCATGAGGAATAGTTGCGTTTATCGATCATTATGCAACGACTTGTGAACTGAGCAGCAAATGATTAGCCGAGTAAAACTCCGGGGCACAGATTGTACGTATATTTTATATTACAATTACTGTGTCTTACCTCATAAGAAGCATAAAAATATATAATTTTCTCTTTGTAAATATAGACATTATATTATAAATAAAGTCTGCAAAATTATCTGCCAGTTTGCTATTTAAAATCCTTAAATCTACTATGGACGTGAAAGAACGATGCCCATTTTTATACGGCATACCGTACCAAATTACATCAAGTTCAAACATTTTTTTGGAGACAAGTTTTAGTATATTACCTGGTACAGAAGTTCTTTTCGTAAAGTCTGATCCATTTTTTGAAGATATTTGAATAAATGGGAACATTG
>JAOCPS010000011.1:2152810-2171198 GCA_025505425.1 Graphium colonna
CCCCGGTGCCAGCACCAATGAAATTGTTAATTTTTTAATTGCAATTTTAAGTGTGTGCGATGTTTCCCTTCACCACATGCCCTATGGTGAAGGGAAACATCGTGGGAACACCTGTATATCTAAGAAATAATATTCCTAAGATATGTGAAGTCTGCCAATCCGCACTTGGGCTGCGTGGTGGACTATGCCCAATACCCTCTGCAGCCCAGCAGTGGGACAATATAAGAATAGATTTACTTTAATTTCTACTTTTAGATCTCAAAATGTCCTATTTAAAGATTGTTTTAATATCTCATCGAACAGCTTCGCTCAGTTCCTTTTTTATCAATAGATGCAATTACAAGGAATACAAATCTTAAGATTAGGCCTAAGAATCTAACCCCTGAAAATCCCCTAACCCTTGTCTTCCATTCCATAAAAAAACCCAATATTTTCATTAAACCATCATTTACATTAGTGTGGCACGATCTATTTATTCATATACACTTACTGAAAAAAATTGAGTAACGCTAATAGCATCTACAAAAAAAATACCTTGAATGTATTGTACAAATATGTTCATTGATTAATTTTTGAATAATTTGATAATTTACAATTGCAAATAACGAAAGAAAAATAATATATATTTTTTAATTTAACCTATTTAATAAAACGAATTACATTAACCTCTTATATTTTTTTTCTATAAAATAGTTATATAAGATCATGTCATAATTATGATCCATCGAACTCTTTGAACTGTTCACGATCTCCTTGGCGTAATTTTTACCGAATTAGTGATCACATCAATCGATTTAAATGTAACAAATATTTTGCCTGACATACATATAAGATCAATCAAACGAATTGACAACCTTTTGATTTGATTTAGCTCCATTAAAATATTTAGCAAGAATTGATATTGAGACGAGTGACTCAGGTGATCGCAATTTGATTCACTGTTTGATCGTCTCTTATGATTTTCTTAGAACCGATGCATTTATTGTTATCGATGCATCAATCAAATGAATTCTGACGCAGACAAAAAAGCTCAGCCAAAGTGGAATACCTCGATTTTATTTCCACAACACATAATGTCTTCTTTAACGATGTTAAACACGTCGATATTCCACGAGTAAACAAAACTACCATCCTAAAAAAGCTAGAATACCTTTACGCTCATTATTTTTTTCATATATTTTTATTTTTCTATACGGTGTATATACAATAATCTGTGATTTTCATTTAAAATTATCCCGATATAGAAAAGCAAAGAATTGGTTTATTCACACCATTACAAACCAACATAAAATCAAAATAAAAGTTAATCATCACAGTTTTGGACGCATGTCTCATTTTAACATTTTTTTACATTTAATGTATCAAAGTTAAATGAAGCGAAGAAGAGAACGAGAAAGGAAATGAAAAATATGTTTCAATGCTGACAAGGAGAATTCTTCTATTCCATATTTTCAATAGAACTACTGATGTAGCTAGCTAAGAAATTATGACGCTCCAAACTTCAAACATTCTTCTATTGGATAGTACGATAAATTATGAAAAACGAGCGAGAACAAATGTACATGAAAACATACCAACCAAAGTCATAACCCTTTTTTGGCTTGACCGTGATCATACATATGTTACTGTATATTCCATAAAAAATTATAACGTCGTTTATAATTTTTCACACGACTTTTTACACGTTTTTAATTTTCGACACTAGCTGTGCCCGGCGTTAATACCCGTCATCAATTTTATTCCGGGACCCTTGAAATCCTTCATTGTAATGTTAACAAACTTTACGTTTTAGAGATTAACAGATTCTAACAACGATTCTTCAGCTTTATTATCTTAGTTCAGAATTGGTACAGGTCATCTCTAGTCATAATTTCTATTTCAATTGCACAATTCCGCCGCAACAAATGTAATCATAGATTTCACCGTCGAGCTACATCAAGTTCATCATCCTTAATTATAGTGACGCATGGTATTCGATAAACGGAAACAGAGGAGAGCAACTTCGACGTATCAAATGACGACGCAGCAATTATAAAACTGAGGGGTGGACTCCACTAAAAGTAAATACAGCTCTATAAACGCGTAGCATGTAAGCCTATGGTACCAACCCCTAGTGTTGTGCGTAGAATTTTATTAAAAGAATCAAACGATTTTTATCGTATTTATACTCAAGTTTTTACTGTACATACCTTGCTTGGTAGCACTATTTTGGATCAGATGTTACGTCTAATTTCCTTCAAGATAATTGCCATATTTTTTCCGTAGAACCTTATTCTATTTATTTATTTATGCTCGATTGGAAACCCTTAAATGAAAGGAATCACAAAAGGTGGGCTTAAATTTACTTACTTCTTACCTTATCCTCCAGTAGATATGTAAAATGAATTAGTTAAATATCAATGAATTTGCCGAGTGACCGTGATCAACTCACAGACAATTGATACGTTATGACAAAGGCATACAAGCTTTGGCATCACGCAGGTTTAGTGTGAGGTGTAGGTAGGGCACAAAAATTGGCATCGTATTTATGCATCGAGAGCTACATTAAAGATATTACTGCTTCATCACCAAGAATACCATTAGTTGTTATACTAGTACTTCGCCGCAAACTTGGACTTCGCGGTTATATTAAATCTTAATTTTTTTGATTTTCCATACAAATATTACACTTAGAAATCGTTATATCTAATATCTGCATACATTTATAATTTCATTTTCTTTGGAGAGTTATTGCAGAACAAATATTCATAGAATGTTTTTGATCAAACTCTAATTGTAGACCTTACAGGCTTTGCTCACTAGGCCAAATTACGTACATAATACTCGTATACTTTAGTTTGGACGATCTGTAAAGTTATAATTGTCTTCCATCATTGATTGGCCTGGAAACTGCGGTGTTGCCGAATTTCGTTCACGCAAGACACCGATGCGATGCGGTGACACCGATGATATTTAATTACATGTTGCCGAAATCGCACGTTGGAATTAGAGCGTGTCACGCTGTCACGCCACCGTGAAAGTGACGTGACAGTACGTTTAATCCCGATGTTACCGACTACGAACATATGTTAAACTATGCTCATTCACATAGATTTAGGATTACTAGATGATCAAAGAAATCTAAGTAAATTAAAATGTAGTATAAACTCTATATAACGACTCCGAACGGACCGTATATTTTATGACGTTATGTAGAGTTGCCATTAAATGGGAAGAGTGTATCATTGTATGGAAGGCAAGATAAACAAATCAAAGCCATGTGATGTAAACGCTTTGTGGAGTTTGTCGTTAAATCAAGTAACGTTACACAGTATTTTGATTTTCAATTTCTGATCAATCTTCGATTGGAAGAGTGTTCAGAACATAGATTGGTTTACAATAACAGTCCTGACAAGTTCTTAGGCCTTCAATAATACTTGATCTTCATTCGTGATGGTTAGTTATTACTTCAAAATTTGTAAAACAGTGAAAAATGTTTTCTTAAAAAGTGAGTAAAACCATGTTGGGCAATGTGTTTAACCCAATATAAGTAAATAAAAATCAACTTTCGTATAATTTTGTCGATAAGTCACAATGTACTGCAGATTTACATGGAATTACTATTATTTTTCACACGACGTTGAATCAAAATTTTTTTGTATAATCTTTAAGGTACTCTCTGTGAATAGGAAGATCCAACCGTTCTGTAAATGTTTAAATACCTCAAAAATAAACATTTGTACGTTTATATGATTTACTTCTTAATCTAAAAAGAAGGTTTTAAGGTCCAACCTCGTGGACTTTTAAAATATTTTACACAATTTTTCGAGCTTTTTCTTTGATCTATAACTCCGACGTTTGTTACATTTTTAAGAGCTTTTTAGCCATATAGTACATAATTTAAACGTAGTTTTCCCGTTTCGCTTCTTTTTCTAATAATTTGAATGTCCTACACAAAGTATATTTATTTTTATAATAAGATAAGAATACAGATCAAAGGTTGGTAGCTGAAAAAATTGTAGGAATTTTAGGAAGTCATAATCAACGTTGAAAACATTGATTAGCTTTCTTCACATTTCATTCAATAAGTAACTTTTTAAAGTATTGTCTAGAAATTAACTAGGTAGACTAGACTAGCTAGATCTTTACATAATTTCTTATCAAAAGTATGTTACACATTTTTTTAATTAAATTCTTTTCAATAGTTCTTCATCTCATCTAATATCTTTAAGTCAAAATAACTAAGCGAACAAAGATACATCAAAATAAACTTCATTAAAAACATTAGCTTTTTTGTAAATCAAATAAATAGTTGTTATTTATAACATAGTAATCATAAAGATGTTTGGCTTTTGTGTGATGGGAAATAAAAAAGAATAACATAGTTCTCTCCAACATTTATTGGTCGAAAAATAAATTAAAAACTTTGGATTTCAACAAAGGACCGAAATCGTAAAAATAAATACCTACAGGGTCTACTCTTACCAACATATTTACAATAATCCTTACGAAGTTTCGCTTAATAGGTACAATTATTTACTTTTTTCAATCCAACATCCACTTTCCATTCTCGATCCGAACTCTATTTTTACAAAAACACTCTTATCCAATTTCATGTCGTTGCTAGAATTTCACATATATATTGTTCATCCCATATAACCTGGTACGGGGCAGAGATTGTAACCAGGTGGCGCACATACCAGATTCAACAAACTATACTAATACAACAATTCTGACAGCAATAATTTTCGTAGTGTCATTTTGCTTACTGTTAGGTAAACAATGTAATAATCATTGCGTATTTCAAATGGTGACTGCAAGCTGGGTGAGTCAGAGCGTAGGTCGCTGGAATTTCATATGATTAGGTCATAATTTCATAATGCATATATTAATGTAGTTTACATTAAAACTGATAATACAAGATATATAGTTAAGGTATAAGAGACAGTAACAACATATACAAGACTTATTTGATGTACAACATTTCCTCTCTGCCCCAACCGACATATCTAAAACACGATTTCTCCAAAACAATTGCAATAATATTTATGGCCGCGTTTAATATTTAATAGCAATTACACATAAAGATACAGCTGCAAAAAATATACGTACTGTAAACTAACCGGTGCATACACCGTTCCCTACAACCTATTAAGTATGATTTAACCATTTTTTTTTCATAATAACCAACAATTGTTTTTTAGGAATAGTGAGGATTTTGAATGTTTTTTTTTTTCTCTTTTATAGGAAAGCACAATGCCGATCTCAGTGACGCCATATAACCAGAGTTCATTATAATCACTAACGATATCACTACAAAATACCTTTAGAATAGTTTCAAGAGGTAGTTGATGCTATAAAATTTAGTTATACTTTACTCTATTAAATATAATACAAAACTTAAGTACATGTACGAACGTAATGTTAAAAAGTTCAGTCTATTTTCTTTTTAATTATATCAAAATTAAAATAAAGGAAATCAGCACAAAGGGAAAAACGCTTATTACATATAAATGCATTTTAGCCTTCGTCAGTAGCACCAACATGAAAATATAAATAATAAAACACGTTACTCTCATTTATATCGATTGGAAAACTATTCTAAACAGCTTATTTCCTCCGCTACATGGTACACAATCAACATAAAATGTATTTTACAAAGAAATTGATTTTTTATGTCTGTTTATGATTTTCAATAATTATAAATTTTACAATGACAATGACCAATGATTTTAATTTACAATGGAGCGCCCTTATCTTTAAAAATAAACATTTAACTTGTTAACTAAAATCTAGCTATAAACATTTTCTTCGTCAAAATATAGGAATTTCGAAACCTGTATAAACAAGTGAAACATTTTACAACCTCCGTTGAGTAAAATAACATATTTCAAGATGGCCGCTTGAGCACGACCATAGATATGGTTTCATCTATCGCAAGTTTATGGCATTTCATAGATAAAACTTTGGATGGCAATGCTTGCGCAAAATTCTTGACATGACGAGGCACACTTTCTAGGATAACTCTGGTGAATGACGTCAATGATATCGGACCGTTTCAATTTAATAACTATGCCATAATTAAAACGAAATACGTCACATATAATAACTTACATATTTATCAATTAATTTTTATTCACCGATTAGGTACGAAGTTGGCAACGGGCCGATAAGTCTTAATTTTTTTTTGTAGGACGTGCTGTCAACATCACATTAAAATTTATATAGGTTGAAGAATAAAGAACAAAAGAAATTAAAAAATAAATACATACAATTATATACTTCATCAAAAACTTTAAAACAAGAACTTATGCCGATAAACAACAATTTACTTATAGTTTTATATAATCTGTTAACAACTTCGGCCCCAATCGGCAAATAGTCCAAACTTTCATTAAATATAAAATTATGCTTTTTCTCATCATTAAAACTAGCGGACTGATTTTCTTTCGAGATTCAAAAATGAGGTCATCTTTAATATAGGCAATTAATTATTCTAAGTACACAGCACAACTAACCGAAAACTAATAGAGAGATAGAATACTAAGAAAAATTATGCAACTGATTGAGTTTCGTATTATACTGATAAATTTTTCTCTAACGCTCAACGGGTCCCATATCGAATAATAATCGATTTCCTTCACCATTTACATTTTAAAACAAAACACGAAATAAAATTAACACCATTAGTTGAGATAAAAGTATGAACAAAATGAACGTCACATGGGACCAGAAACGGGACGTGTTTTGTCTTTACAATCGTTTAAAAAGAAGATTCCAGACATAAAAGAAAAAAGTGAAATTAAAATAGCACTGTTCGATCTCTGTTTCTTGGTATATGAATATGAAGTCATCAATTAATCTCGCCCTGGATTCTTTGATGTCACTGCTAACTATACCGTGCGCCATTTCTTGGGGATAGAACAAGAAAAGCTCGGTGTAAATCTTTGAAACTGACATTTTGTACCCGCCTTTACTTATGCGAATCTCTTTCAGTACGATAAATGTTTGTTTCATTAATATAATGATTCTGCACATTAATTATCTGTAAACCTTATCGTTTTACTCGTTCAAAATACAGATTAATGACTAAAACAGAAAGCAGATGAAGTTAAATAATGAGCTTGCCATTTGAATGATTTGATAAAATAGCAGAATGTAAAATAAACAAAAAAGAAGAAGAAGAAGATTCCACTGTTTTAGTTTTTATCGTGTAAATTTCCGAGCAAAAGATTAAAGAGAGCCGAATATTGTACTAAAGAAGCACGCCCCGAAATTTATGACCGCCAGGTTAGGCCGATTATCCCTTCACAATCCCTTCGCGGCAGTAATCTCAAAATAGCCAAAAGACAACTTTAAACAACGCCTGTACCAAGAAACGCTTAAGCAGACATTCAAACTGTTTAGTTTATATAAAAATAGAACCACTCATAGGGAAACGCACCTCCGTTGTAGACGCACCAACTTAATAGGTGCCAAACGAAACGTCCTATTTTCAAACACCCGTGTTTGGACAACAATGCATTAGAATTATTGACATTGTTTATTCACAAACATATCTATTACACGACCATAGAGATCTGGTACAAAAAGACTGTGCTTCCAATCAAGCGATCAGCTGATGATGCTGGCTAGTAGATTTCCAGAATCAGAATTAAATTTAGCGAATATTTCAGAAATATGACAAAAATTTTCTTCATTTAAAATAATAAAGGTATCCATTTCTTTACAATAGAAAGCGATTGTAACGTGAACATTACAATAATTTATGAATAACAGATTGATGGAAAATATTAAACAATGTCCCCAAGTTATAGGGACCATTAAGAAAAATAATCAATGATTATTGTCTCCGCTAAACAAGCATAAAAAACAAAATTATTAGTTCCGTATCCAGTTTCTCTCTCTCTCGAATTTACGCTAACGGTTTCTCTGACATCAATAAAAATTGTGTTACATTGTAATATCATTCGTTCAACGAAATTTATTACTGTAATCTTTCTTGTTCTAACGAATAACTGATCGTTAGCGAGTGAATACATTTTGATGTTTATTTTTGAAATGTTTCATGCATGGGAATATGTTGGAATGAACCAGGATTGTTACAATACATTTGATCTAGTTTCTTCTGAAGTTTCTTTTTAAATTCCTCCGTTGCTTTTCCTTTTATTTTCAATTGCAACTCGCGCATTTGGCTACCTGAATCAGTTACGAATTCATTAGCATTAATTCCACCGACTCGAGGAGCATGAAATTTTTTTCTTTAGCCTTATTTTAGTAGATTCATTCTTTCCTTCCCGAAGAATAAATTTACATAGGTTAGTTCGGAACTTGAAATCCTTAACGGGAATCTTAGCGGCGTTACTCTTTGTTCCTTGGATTAAGTTAAATATTTATGTTCAAGTAAAGCGTATACATTTTAATGTCTTATTTTTGTCGGTGGCTGCAACAAGGCATTTAGGGATTCAGTTTTAACGACTTAAGCATTTACTTCAACTGTTGGCTCCAGTCTGGGTAATAAAATATTCTTAGTATATTATCGATTTCTTATAACATTTTGTTTAGACGTTCATTAAAACGTTGAAATTATTGATCCAACAATGGTTACATTTATCAGTATAATACGAAACTCAAGCATTTGGTTCTTAAGTACTATTTAAAATTATACCTGTTACTAAATGCGTATGTCTAACTGAAAACCGGTCTATTTCAACTACTATTCAACTATTTGACTATTTCATTACAAAGTGCAAGTTATTTTCAGCACATTTGACAGATGGCACAGTGTGCTTATGATAATGTCTTAAGTGAAGACGATGTAACAAAGTGGTGAATGAACTCCTCCATACAAAATTCATTAACATCAAAATCCTGTCGGTATATTGTTTCAAGGATCATTTGATAGTAATACTAAACATTAGAAAAGGCATCTGATTTTAGGTCGCAAGTGTTCGGTTCACCCAAACTAATATAATCATCAATCCAATTCATCAATAGTTTTTACTCTTAAATAATATGTATGTATATGCGATTGTGGTAGGCCTTAAAATGCTCTCTAAAATTATTAAGAACAAGCGTATTCGCGAAATAAGTCGAAAATGAAAATAATCTTATGACGTGACAGTGCTTTACATTAAAATACATTTAGTTTCATATCACATAATGAAAGCATAAAGAGAAAAATTACCACCTAAATAAAACCAAAATCACAGTATTTCTGGACAAGATTCTGAACTTGTCCGAGCATTTTTTTTTTCGTATAAATAACTTCTAAATATACGTTGCGTGAAAAATAAAAAGAAATGTCTTTTGAACTAAATTAATATCTAACTAATTTTCGTTCTATATAAGATTTCTCCTATAATATCTGTATTTGCTTCCTAATTCTTAATCAAATATCCTTCATTGCATTAGTGAAAATATAAAAATTGTTTAATTCCTAATGGTTTAAGAAACCTATATTACCGTTACACATGTTAACATTTTATATATAATATATTCGCAGATTGTTCTGCTTCGAAGTGATCTTCCAGTGTATAATATATTAGTTCGATTATTCAGTAGGCCCAATATACTTTAATTACAATAGTAAAAATTAGGCTCTCAACTTAGGTTCCTTAAGGACTAAAGTCATTGGAACTTTACGTAGAAATACCTAGGAATTTCGCACAACTCTACAATTGTCACTGCACTCAACGGACACAAGCCCCCGGCACCAAACCACGTCCAGCACTAAGTACTTACAAGAAACTCAACAATCCCTCCACGCGGCACAGAACACGAGGTCACCCTGGGCGGCTCGCACTACCCTATTCACACAAGTCACAAGAGCGTTCACCGATTCACGCGAAGACTAGAGTGTCTGGACGCAAGTGGATAGATTGCAGCGTGTGCGCGTGAGGCTGAGAGGGCTTGTCGAGGAGGTCCGGTCGCGGGGGCCGTGCCGCCCTGGCGCACATTCACCGGGCCAGCGGGGCCAGCACCGCGCTCGCCGCCAGGGCCAGGGCGAGTGACGAGGCCAGCGCGGCGCCGCGCGAGTACGACAGCTCCTCGCTCTTCACCACCTCGTTGGGCGTCTTGTCGTATTTGTGCGTCTTCTTGGTCGGCTTCACCGTGGTCGTTGTGGTGGTGGTGGGCGGAGCAGTAGGCGGCGGTGGTGGCGGCGGCAGCGTTGGCTGCGGCAGCGGCGCCGGCGACTGCTCCTCCGGCTTGCAGCACACCCGAAATACAAGCTTCATATTGTGACTGAGACAGCGGCCACCGATCCTCCGGTGCAGGTCATCTTTACTGGACGTCGATATGAAATAATAGTCCTTGCCCGGCAGGAACTCGAGCCCGCCGGGCTGTGGCGTGAACGGCCGGAATGTTATCGTGAAGAACATCAGCTTGTTCGGCTTGTCACATATCGCTATTATTCGCGGATTGGGATTCGTTATTCTACACGTATCGTATTCTTCTTTACTTACGTTATATATTATATACTTTTCCATGTCTTCCTCGAACGTATCCGGCGCGTAAACGGGACATATTATATTTACTTGATCGTATTCAAACTGTGCATTTCCTTTATTGAGATCGAATACGTGATCTGTATTGTCTATTCTGAATATACTGTTTGTTGTGTTCCAATGTATATAGAAAGATTTCGCATAATTCCCCATGACGCTTTCGATGAAAAAGATGAGGACGAGCAGAGTCCAAGGGGCCTGCCGAAGCCCGAAGTAGCCGAATGATACCATTCTTAATGTTTATCGTTCCCCAACTCTCATTATCCAACGCGAACTCGGCCCCTCCTGGGAAGCGTTCTAAGCGTGCACGTACCAATCCATATTTGTTGTCGCCTAATGAACAAGTTCACACTATAAAATGTTAGAATTTAACACAGAAAACACAATCAATTCGTACGCATTCAACATCGCACCGTAAAGTCCACCATGTTCGGTCCACACACTAGATTCTATTCATCGATAAATGTGGAATTCCATAGGACGTGGCCCGCAGTATAACGCTAGAGAAGCTCACTGAAACAATGCGCACCGTGTCCGAAACAAGTCCGTTTTGGCCCGCCAAAGATTTTTGTGTTGGCGAAATGTTGGAATTAATCAATACATCACAGATTTTTTACAATACTGAAGCGTTCTTTGTGGTGAGAGCGGGCGTCTCGAACGGGCGAAATAAACGTAGCGCCGCGCGGCGGTCGGCCGAACTACTGGAATGCAGCCCGAGCCCTCGGTACGCATGCGGCCCGTCCCCCGCCCCGCCAGCGGCTACATCCCCTCTCCACGCTACCGACGCGTTCAAGTTCCAACAAAAGTTCTAACACGACGCCATTTTGAAAGACCCAAATCATTAGCACATTTAACATTTCCTAAGCCTATAATTTAATGTCACTATCAATTTACGTTCATTATTTATTCTAGTTGATATTAAACTTTACTTTTATATATTGTTTTGATTATTTATAAAATATTGAAGAGTTGTATATGAGCAACGTTAAGAAACTTTTGAACGCAGCGTTTCGGTCTTCGATAATGACAAACACCACAGAGTAAGCTCGCCAAAAGCTCGGAGTAAAAGCTTGAAGCTTTGACTTACATGATGTTACCTACGCAGGTGATTAAATTATGATAATTGCTTCACCGTAACGGAAAACTCTACTTAATATGTAACCGTTTAGCATCTTGGCGTCGGTAATGAGGAGTGATAATGTCTATTTATTTAATTACATTATAATTTATAATTTTAATACGCTTAATAGGGTTAAGTGTATAGTACCATATGAAAATCTAATTTAAGTCTCGCGATAGTCTTTTCTATTCAATGAGTCTAAAAAATACTCAAAACTATGATTGTCCATAATAAATTTAATATGCAATCATACTTTTGAGTTAGTTACTCAATATTAATTCCAAAGGGTGTATTTTTGGTAACTTGCATTAGATACATCGTTCATTACATTTTAATGAGTTATTTAAGGATATAAACTCCTAACTATTAAAAAAAATCTGGCCGTTAGCTTTTATTTCACCACTAACTATTTCCTGCGGTTTTACCTACTTCTTTCTGCAATTGCTCAAATTTCATTGTAAATATGTTTAAACTGGCCAAATTACTCATAAAAATATCAAAAATTCTTTTTTTTTTTGTCAACTAATCGAACTGATTCCTCAATATTATGCAACAATATATTAACAAAATATCGAATTTGTGTCACCTAGAAAGAAGTTACCCATGTTTTCAGGGATCTCGTAAGGGGTCAGTAGTATCTTTAAATAAAATATGTAACTTCATGTGCCGTATTTTTTTTCAAAACTATGCATAAGTCACGCAAATGGCAAACTTTATGCCTACAACTTATCTGTACTATTAAATCTATGGTGTGGTAAGAATTTTTCAGTAATACAAAATGGTATAAAAGAATAAATAATTATATACATATATAGGTTTTGTGCGTATTTTTGTTTAAACGCGACAATTTCCGAAATACTAAGTCGGATTGTATTTTATAGCTCAATTCTAGGGAATGATTTTATTATAATAAACATCGCGATTTTATCCTTAAAAGTTAAGTAGAAAATAGAATTAAAATTAAAATAAACGATTATAAAACCTTATTTATTTATTCAATATCTGATTGTAAGGAAATGTATCAATATCATAAAATGAAATAAAATATTTATTCGATCGCATTTTCAATTATAAAATCATTACAAAAAAATAAACATTAAACAGCTAAATATATTTTCTCTTACCACTATTTCACAGCGTAATAGATATTGTTATACTTTACTTATTAAGGGTAAGGATTTCCTTAGGACATTCCTTTTTTTTATGGAGACGGAGGCAAGCGAGCGGCTCATCTGATTTTAAGTGAACATAGCCGCCCATGGACTCCCGCAACACTAAAGGAGTCACAAGAGCGTTGCCGGCCTCAAAGGTAGGAGCACGCTCTTATTGTAAGTCCTTAATTCGTATCGATCCGGAAATACCGCTGGCGATAATTCATTCCACATTGCTGTAAAGGAACATAAAGTATATAAAACTAATTGGATACTTTTTTTCATAAAATTTTTCTGTCCATACAGGAAGGTTAAGATCCCGTTGCCCATAAAACACTCAACATACGGAAAGTCCCGAGTGCGTTGTCAACCTGGGAAATCAGATAGAATAAGTTTTTTAGATAGAATGGAGTCGGGATTAAGAATCTGGAAGGGAGAGGAGTGGGAGAAGAAGAGGATAGACATGGCCATCTAGCATCCTTAGAAGTCATACATACTTTATTTTATGCCGGCTTTATAAAGGGCGGTGGTACTTCCCCAGGGAGAGCATAGTCGTTGAAGTGTAGAAAAAGATCACTACGAAGGTTACTTTACGAAAAAAACACTCTATTTCAAACAAGGTACCTATTTAATATAAAATTGAAAATAAACTGTACAATAGTATTAATAAAATATTTAATCATCCAACAGCGTAGAGTTTTGTCACTCAAACGAAGTTAAGTTTGAACGTACTCGTGTACCCACTTGAAACTTTTTCTTTGTACCCCCTCACATTGGCAGACGGGAGCACATGTCATCATGTTAATAATTAACAGGTCACATCACAATTTCATCTCGTTACGTAACAAATCCGTACTAATTAACGTTGATACGGTGTCTGCTCGGCGGAATTATATTTATTAGAGATCCCGTCAAACGGCAACCCTTAACGATTGCGTATAAATATATAAAAAAGGGAAAAAGTGCGTGTGTAGTGTACTTGTCAGTAAAACGTTTGCAATTTTTGTAAATTAATAATGAAAGATGATACAAGAGACTGAACACACGGTAAATGATATTCCTATAATAGCTATATGTATCGTCCTCTTTCTACATTACTTTCTGACGCGTGACGTGTGACGTGAACTTTCATTTTTACTCTCGAAATTTAAATTATAATGCTAATTTTGGTTTATATAACGACGTGATATTTTAATTTAGTACGAGTACATCAGCGTCAGTGTCTTTTTCTTTAAACCCTTGAAAATATTTTGGAAAAGATAACAGACAAACATACAGTGCAGCTGAAGTTAAGTGATTTCGTTGTCTCAGGTTTAGTTGATAGATCAGATCGGAAACATGTTAAAGATTAGGAGGAGAGAGGAGTGGGAAAAAAGAGGGAAGAAATGGTCATCCAGCAATCCAGAGAGTCGTGCATACTTCACACCGGGCAGTGATACTTCTCCGGGTGAGCACAACAAACCTTTTTATTTAAACACTTAGATTCTTTGAACAGTTAAAACTTTACATTTTAAGTATACTCTCGTCTTTCATAAAAGAGTTATAGAGCATCTTTAGCTGTGAGATACACACAAATCTATTCTATTTAGACTAAAAAACATCACATACAATGGTCCGAAACCATTCGGCTGCGTGCCGTCACGGTCCGTGGTTTTGAACTGCTCTGTAACTTTACTGTTTAAGATAAGTTAGCGCCAGGTAATTACATATTAAATATTGCTTAATGCCATTGATAATGTTTTTTTTACTTTTTTGGACATGGTGCTAATGATCTCTTGACCGTTTGCCATCAATTATAAATAAAAGGGACGAAGAATTTCTGATGCCATCGCAGTTTTGGCATGCCAGATGAAATGAAGCAAGAAAAATTCAGATTTTTTCAGTCCATGAAATATAATAACATTGCCGTAACTCAATGAATGTTTACTTTTGTATTTGTAACCGACTTCTTAAAATAAGAGAGTCAATTACATTATTTTATTTTTAAATAACGGATTTATAAAACTAATATTTTTTATTGAAAGGATAATTTCAGACTGGACTCATGTTATTTTTATATAAAAATTGTTATCACTGAGAAACTTGTTTTTTAAAGCAAAATTACTGATAAACTTTGTAACGAAATTTCGCTTCAACAATTTTGAAGCAGGTTTTGTAAATTTTTTACTAAAAATACATATTTTGTTTATTTCCTATGCATGTGAAGATTTATTTGAAACATTCAAATTAATGAAGACATAATTATGTGTTATTTCTTTTTATTGAAAAATGTGGCCAGTCAGTTCATGTGCAATACCTACAAAGAATTTTAGCTGTATTATCAAATTTTAAAACAAGTACCCGCTTAATATTTTACAACAGACGAAATATAAATTATAATTTCTTCCATTTCACACACACGAGCATCTCGCTATGACCAATACAAACTACGTAACATATTTAAAATTCTAAAAATGTTCTACTTAATCCCAAAAATAAAAAAAAAATCAAATTCAGATTTCTTTATTCAACATACAAGTGATAATACTTGCTTCTTGATAGTCAAGAATACTACCACCAGTTCGGAAAGAAAGCCACCTGAGAAGAACCGGAGTAAGAAACTCAGCCGGACTAAAAATATACAAACAATATATTTAACTTGAAAAAGCGTAGAGCAAACAGTTGTGTGTGTTACATTTAAGTAATCATTAAAATTTTAGTATCCTTTAACACACAAACGTTCTTTGACAATATTTTGAATTTATTAAAAGATACATATTTATTATGATATTTATACAATTTAACGTTATTTAATGTAATTGCAACAAATAATTTCAATAGATCATGATTTAAAGTTATTAGAAGTTAGGATTTTGGTGGAATTTCCTAATAGAGTAACGGTTCATGGTCACCGAACATTCCGTGTCACTAATTCCGTGTAACAAATCCTATTATGAGAGAAACGACAAATGGAAGTCTGATTGAAAATGAAATGAAATTCCAAAATTATCTCTTGTTTGGATAAGTTTACTTTTATGACACAATAAAATCTTTTCTGTACGATATCAAAGTAAAGTCCAAAATACTTACTTTTAAAAATCGGAACCAAAAAACCTATAAAATTAAAGCTTTGGATAAAATCTAGGAGACATAAAAATTCATCACAGAATTTACGAACTAAAAGCTGCATATAAGGGAAAAGCCAACTCCTAAGTATGTATCACATTTTGATATATAAATCATAAAAATTATTTGTTTTGCTATTATCTCTTAAGTATTAGCTGATCATTTGACGTCACCGTACCCTAATGTTATGGACACTTGCTTTGTAAACCGAAGGTCTTGGCGAATCCCGTGGGGAGACAATGACTTTGTGTTGTTGTTACTTTTTTAGAGTAGGGCAATGTGGGGTGATCAACCGATTGCCCGAAAAGAAAAACGATCCATGCGTCGTGTGGCCTTTTGTGTTGCTTTTCATGGCCTGATCGTATCGGAAATCTGTCCCACCGGGCTATGAGAGTAAAGAAACTGAGAGTGCACCTGTGTTTGTGCGTATACTTGTGCACTATAATATCTCCTGCGCAGTTGGCTAATCTCAGATTAGATTGACCGCCATGGCCGTAGTTCGGTTTTAACTTGATTATATATAATTATACATACATAGATAGAGAAATGGATATAAATTTTGATCCTAGAAAAACTATTATCGATAAAGAAACTATTAAAGAAATAGGATCCTGATACAGACTTAAAATTAGTTAATATCGAAAATAAATAAAAACAAGCTATTAAATTATTGCGTATTATACAAAACAAATGCTTAGTCATTCATATACAAGAACTTTACGCATTAAGCATTTAGACAAGCTAGTTTATCTTAGCTCCGACGTCCAAACTTACTTTACACTTTTTTAGGTTACCATTGCAAACGCTGACTTAGCGACAAAAACCAAGCAAGTGCAAAAACACGCTAGCACTATGATCTAGAGCTAAAATTAGATTTCATTTAAGTTATAACAACTTAGACATGGATTAATATCTGTAGCAGCATCAGTTCGTTTATAACTGTAGTTGTTTTTAACTGATTTACATCGTGTCTGATAAGGATATAACTAATAGAACAGAGAAAAGCACGTGAAGGTAAATTTCCTTTATATTTTATTAAATTTTAATTCCTGGTATTTGTTAAATCAATCTTATTTGTAGTCTTCGATCTTTTTTGGTTCTTAATTTTTATAAATGCCAGATTTGTCAAAACGTGTAATGTTTTTAAGAGTAAATATTTATGTCATGTCATTGTGATGTTTCATTGACATGCAGAACACGCTGTGTGTAGAGCTTAACAGCTTTTGTTACACATCTACGGCCGCGCTCGCCCGGGGAAGTACTACCGCCCTTTATAAAATCGGATAAAATAAAGTATGCACGACTTTTAGTGATACCGGATGGCCATGTCTACCTTTCTCTTTTCCCAGTATTTTTCTCTCCAGATCCTTAATCCCGATCCATCCTTTCCAATAAACCTATTCTATCCAATTTCCCAGGTAAACGATGCACTCGCGACTCTCCGTATGTTACTTATGTCTATGGACGACGGGATTTATTACCATCAGGTGAACCGCCGGCTCATTTGTCTTCCTTTGCATAAAAAATTACTCTTTTAACAATTTAAAGTATCTCCTATGCATGACATATAACAGCATTACCCTACTACACTTCTTCTTCCTTTTAACGTTAAATGTGCCAATTTTTATACTCCTCGATCTGGTCAATTTTCATAAAAATGATACAAAGTTTTTGCTCCGCGTATTATTATAATGAAAACGTAAGTTTTAATTTACCTGCTGTACTTATTTAGAAATATAAAATATTCCAGTACAATATTTTATATTAGAGGTGGTAGAGCATAACGACTTTTCACAGCTTTTGCTACACTTCTACGGCGCTTGCCTGGGGAAGTACCACCGGCCTTTATAGAATCGGCATAAAATAAAGTATGCATGACTTTTGGGGATGCTGGATGGCCATGTTTATCCTTTCTTTTCCTATTCCTATCCTCTCCAAATCTCTCATTAATTCCAACCCCATCCTCTCCAATAAACCAATATCCGATCTACCAGGTTGACAACGCACTCGGAACTCTCCGGATGTTGCGTTTGTCTATGAGCTACGGGATCGATTACCATCAGGTGAAACTGCTCGTTTGTCTTCCTTTCCATAAAAAAATCCAATCCATAAGCCGAAACACCGCCCACTGCTGAGCAAAGGTTTCCCCAAGGATGCCCACTTGGCCGGTCTTACGCTTTTCGAATTCAGCCACATCTCGCGACCCGTACGATATCATCAGTCCAACTGGTAAGGGGACTGCGTCTTCCTGTTCGTGGTCGCCACTCAAGCTCTTTCTGCCCCATCAGCCGTTACAAAATATTAACTCAAGCAATGTAAAAAAAAAAAAACAAAATAAAATCAATGTAAATATCGGTAATTACTTTAATTTTTTTAACATCAAATTTTCTTTCAGAATCATACATCTATTGTTTATTCCGTCCGTGCATGATGTACGTATTTCCTTAAGATCGGTCGAACAGTAACATAAAACATTACGAATAAACAGACAGACTCAATTACACTAAATATCATATATTAACTAT
>JAOCPS010000011.1:2194966-2213140 GCA_025505425.1 Graphium colonna
CGTTGGACTAAATGTATCGACTTGTTAGGAGACTATGTAGAAAAATAAATTAAATTTAAACTAGAATCGTTGTTTTATTTATACTCATTACCATTACTTTTTGATCGCCCCTTGTAGTTAATAATTCCACTACTGTCATATAGTCCTCATTGTTCATTTTTACTTTTTATTTTTTCACTTTGGCTTATAACTCTTATTTGTGTCAAATATGTATGCTACAATTTTTTGAGTAGACTTGTTAATAGCTTACTCACTAATCGCATAACGTCAGCGCCTATAATTGTAATGACACTAACGAAAAATTGTTACTTTATGATTATACCTGTTTAAAGTGTACATTATGTTAGCGTTCAATAAATAAATAAAAATACAGTCAAATTTAGAACTTCCTCCTTCTTTGAAGCCGGTTGAAAACTAATTTTCTAATGTGTTTATGAGAACTCATTTTTCGTTTAAGAAACAAACAGCTGAACCGAATTTACTGAAAATTTTGTGGAACCAAACCAAAATAAAGGGTAAACCCTTGCAGATAAAAAGTATTAAGTATTAAAAATTAATAAATAACGGATTTCTGTCCAAACATACTTAAAAGATAGAAACAGCCGAATTGAGAACTTCCCACGAAGGGTTAAAATAATTATTTTTGTGGAGATATAGGATTACAAACGAAAGGCGGTTTACCTGGCCTTAAGTGATCACCTATGGACTCACGCAACAACCGAAGAGTTGCGTGTTGCCAGCCCGGGAATTTGAACAGCATAACTTTATTAGTTTGTTGATTCACGGTCGCGCAATGTCCCAGAATGGACTGGAATAGCTTGTGTCTTGGAGCTTTTCCACATCCAAAGTGATCGAAAGAAATATGCGGAACTAACTGCCAACCTTCACTAGTTGGAAAGGCACCAGAAGAAGAAGAAGTTTACTGGGTATTAGAGACTACGGATGAGGTATATATTAAAGAATAAAAGGGGAAAGGAATGAGAGCCCCAAAAGCCGATATTTTATTTTATGCTTACTTTTGTGCGGGGTGATCGCGGCCTTAGAAGTGCAACAAGAGCTTTATATAACATGTTAAGCTCTACCACGTATAAAGTTATTTTATTTATAAAATATAATAGTACGAATACAAATTCCTTGTGATTCTTTTAGGTTCTAGATTAGGTGGTAGTATTTCTCAGGAATGATAAAGAGGTATACGGAGTATTTTTGCTATACCACCTTTTTCATGTAAAAATAGATAAAATGATCACCACTACATATTAATACACCAGAAGAGATCTACTGGTTCAAAGGCGTATTCACACGCGCTGTCTTTTGTACTGTGTATTTCAACTGTTGTTAACTGTTAGGACATAAATTCCCTTGTTCCTGGATTCTTTTCTGTTTGAAGATTTTATCTTCTTCTAAAAATCTGAAAGTATTTGAAATAGTATTTGAAAAGCAGTAATAACATTAAATGTCACCGGCCAAAAGCGTGTGATCAACATGAAAGGGTTCCGTAGCCATCCGATGGTACCACCGCTTAACGAAATAAATACCGAAAAATTCATCATCAATAATTTAGCGGTTGACTCCTTTCATTTTGTCAGGACGACTGTAAGTACATAAATTTCGGATTGTATAAAATAACGATGTATGAAACCGAGTCCGCTATTGTTTTAATTGAAATTACTTATATAGCACGCTCTAGTTTTAACTTTGTATAGATATCTTGAGGCGGGGGGAGGGGGTACTTTTGGATCTTCAACATACATCTTTCTACCAATTTGCGTGGCAGTTGATGCAGAAACGGCGGAGTACGAGCCTGGCCGGATAGACATGATGATGCTATGAGGTTTCGTTTAAGACTACGGATCCCTAAAAAAGAAAGTGAATTAAAAGTAGGAATAGAAGAAGGTGCACCTCTAGCATTATGTTTTTTTTTCTGTATCACTGAGACTTTCACTGATATGACTTTTAAAAGCACAAACTTTATCTAGGATCAAAACAACAATTTATAATCCACGCAAATTCTAATACCACAAGGAAGTCTAATTCGACACCATCTGTATAATATCTGCTCATTTTTACGTAAAACTTTACATTCTAAGTAATGATATTGGAGTAAACATTCGGCATTCGATTGCATTGCATTTATTAAAAATATCATATCGTTTAAAACACCTAAGTCGTAAGTTGCTCGTGTTTCACATCGTATTTTGGGCCGCTCAGCAAAGATTCCAAAGCAACCTAAAATTGGGGGCTATTGAGTAAAATAAACATATGAACGCATGTTCTGTATATATTAACAAATTTTATTATATATTGTGGGGGAACAATAACTTTCTGTTGATTTTCTTTAGTTGCATTACGGCAATGCAGACTGATCACCCGACTGCCAGAAAAGATGATCCATGCTTCGGAAGGGTATGTAAAAAGTCGATCCTGTGCCTGATCTCTCACCGGTCGTGTCGGATATCCGTCCCATCGGGTTTTGAGAGTTAAGGCACAGAGAGTACACTCGTGCGCTTTAATATGTTATGTTAAATAGGATGATCTCTAAGAAGATTTGCCGCCGTGACAGAAATTCGGTCAGTTGGTTTTTATTCAACTGTAAACGATGGATTAATTCTTGTGTTAGTACAAACGCATCGACGTTTTTAGACATAGCCTGCGTAGACGATATTTAAATGGTGGGCGCACAAAAATAGATTAGACGCATATCCAAGAGTGACATTTAGTTTTTCACGCAGCGCCAAATGGATATTTTACAACCGCCCCACTATTGCGGCTCAAGGTGGACTTTCATTACATTAGTTTGCAAATATATAGAAAATTACATTTCATGTCTAGCTTGCACAGTAACTTTTGCAACAATGGTAAAGTTAAGGTATTGTAGGTAACGGAAATCTAGAAAACAAATGCTAAAATTTTCTTTTGTGCATTACAGCAATAACATTTCTGTAATGCACAAAAGAAAATTTTAGCACTTTTTAAAAAGTTACTTTGAGCGAGTGTGAAAAATCCGCGAAAACTTTAATTAGCCGCACAAAGGAGCAACCAATACATCTTACTTTTACTAAATCTACTAATACAAAAAAAATAGTAATCGGAATAGATTGTAGACTCGGTACACGATCATACTTATGTAATAAAATTAGGGGCATAGTTTTCGATCAAATTTTGTAATGAATAAAAAAAAATATAAATACTAGCCGAGGCGCTTGATCGGCAGTACGTAAGGCATAGGTTGTCGAACTCCTCCCCCCTGCCTCCTGCCAGCTCGTCGTCCCATGTCCGCTAAGATGAACATGCGATGCGTCTTTAAATATATAACTTTCATTACTTAATGATAAATAAATATTGATTTCAATAATATTTTTATTCTTCATTTCAACCTCGTCAAATATTGAAAGTAACCAGTCACCCTGTATATTATTTATTCCTACTCTGTATTTTATTTTTATATTTTTTTTAGTGTTCATACCTACATCCTCCTTTGTAAGCCAATTTTAGCAACTATTTTAATTATTTATTGCTGTGAAATATCTGTGATTGTTCATTTAAGTAGTTTATTGTATAAATCACCAACATTTACCGAATGTAAATCTCTCTCTCTCTCTCTCTCTCTTTTGATTTAAAGAGCATGACGAATTTTAATGTGAGTTACACTGTTTTAAAGTCCCATAACTCCTTAAATAATTGTTGCCCCTACTCACTATATATTTATTCGTTGCAAGTTTCCCCAACCCATCATGAAAATGTACCTTAAGCGTAAAATAAAAAGCGGCCATTTTAAACTTGCCCCGCTACGCAGCTGACGTCAAATACATTCCCTATTCTATATGAACGGTCCAATCGGTGAAAATTTTCCATTAAAATATAACATTAAAACTGTCTACTCCCGCCGGTGTTTTCGTTGTGGCCACACTGAAAACTAATTGCTTTCTTAATATATTTCAATATTCGATATATATTGATGTAGTATACAGCGGTAAAGTATTTTTTATTTCGTGACAACATCTATGCTAACATTATAAATCTGATGCGTTTGTTTGTTTGTTTGTTTAAACGCATTATTTTCAATGCTACTGGTCCGAATTGAAAAGTTATTTTAGCGTCGGATAGTTCATTTATCGAGGAATGTTTTAGACTATATAACATCACGCTATGACCAAAACGGACGGAGCATTAATGATGAAATCTTCTAGTATATTATTTATTTATTTATTTAAACTTTATTGTAAATCCTTATAATTAGGACACAAAAGGTGGACTTAATGACTTAAAGCATTCTCTACTAGTCGACCTATGGTGTGGTGAGATTTGCTAGGTAGAATTAAAAAAAAATAAGTTATGAACAAAAAAAATCATAAGTTGCATTAATTTGAAATAGGATAAGGAAGAAAATAAACGAGTAATGACTATACTTACGCAGTCTTTTTTGAGCGCGTTAAGAAGAGAAATAAAAGAATATAATATAAATCTTCCGTACTCCGTGAGGACACTTAACACATTTAAAAAATAAAAGTGACAGCAACACTTTTCTTTAACATTCCCTGTGCACGCTGTTTGCGTCCTGGCATAAATAAGAGTGCCTTTGACGACATTTAAAGCGTTATAAAAAAAATTATACAACACTTCCTTCCTACGCACAACCGCATAGACAAGATGGCGCGTGCATAGCAACACTTGACACATTTCTGCTCAGTTAGATCAAAGAGCTAGGCTTTCTTTACATAAGGGGACTAGGGCTCCCCTTTCCTAGGCTAGGTAATACCTAGGCACCCAAGTATGTATTTCTAGGATATTTTATGTAGGGGGACATTTGATATAAAGCAACTTATTATGCGCGGGTAGGGGGATAGCACATTGAACAAAGTTGCAGAGGGAAATGTGCGCCGCGGGTGGATGACTCCGGCGCGCGCTAACAGTTTTTTTTAATAACATATAGGCAGCTATGCAATCGTAGACTGATCGCACAAAATTAAAATTCTTATATAATTTTTAAACGTCAATTTTGAGATCTTTATTTATGAATTCCTCTTTCGTTTTGTTAAATCCATCTGATTATACATATATTCGTTGAAATAAACTACTTTGATGAATAAACTTGTAATCAAATAGAATAAATATAACTAACTTAAGTCGAAGGATTACGTTTTTCAAATCTAATTTTATGGTTTTAAAGTGGATGTTTCAGAAGTACTGAATAACGTAGATGTTACTAAAATTTCTTAATACATTCTATCCATATTTCTTTTGCGTATATATATATATACACTAACACAAACATTCTCTAATATTAAAAATGTATATATTTTTTCATCGATATTTATTTCCTTTTCAGTTTCCGACTTATCGAATTCTTTGGAACTTTCATAAGTACGAAACTGACTGAGATATCTTACTTTTTACCCTGGTGCCTACATATAACAATATATATATTTAAAGGAATTTTAAAATTTTAAACGAGTTTCTTTAGCCATTCTCTCGATCGTATCATTATTGATTTGCTTAACTTTTTTTTTCGGTTCAAACCTGGAAAGAACAGAACAAACATTAAAATTACCTAAATTTTACCTGTCTGAAGATGTATGCGTTTAAATAGCTTTTTAGGGTTCCGTCCCTCAAAAGGAAAGATGGAATCCTTATAGGATCTTGGACTTTGTTGTCTGTCCTTACATATATCCTTTTCCCAGCAATGTGTGGAGGCATGAAATTGAAAATCATACCAAAGACTCAGGTCTATAATACCTTTAAGCTGTAATTAAATGAAAGTTGTATGCCAACGCAATCAAAAGAACCAGTAATTTAAGATATTTTGAGATTTGTAACTACTTACAAGGGAATTAAACCTAAAGGATACTTCGTCGACCTGGAATCTAGAAACTTGGCATAAAGCAACGTTTTATAGAAATTTTTCAACTCTTATCGAAAATCTCAAATTTTAATTTATAGGTTTGTACGGAACCCTCGCTGCGCAAGTCCGACTCGCAGTTGGCTGATTTTTTTTATGTATATCTGGTTATAAATGGGGAATGCTGTTCGTTTTATTAAACGAACACTTCCTGAAACAGACTCCTTAATTTGATATTTTTCCACTTAAATATGTTGAAATGGTAGGAAAGTAGGTAAAACTTTAGTTCGTCAGCAGTTCTGGTCAAATCGTGATAATGAGAATGAATCAATTTCGTTGCCTTAACTAGACTAGTTTATCAATATTGATTTTAAATATCAATATGATAATAGAGGCCTTTGGTAGAGTCAGTAGTCCTTTGATAGCGACACGCAAAATTCAGATACGCATCAGAAAGGTAATTAAAAACCGGAATTTTTACACTGAAAAATAGTGTCGAAATTAGAAGTATAAAAGAAAATTGAACAGCATTTTCTGTTCAATTTCCTTTTATACTTCGAATTTAATAATTAACCATTTTCATTGGAACATAAAAACCAAAAATATGATCAAAGCATATTTAAAAATGAACATTTGAAATTCCGTAATGAGTTTAATGAAAAAAAATACGATCATATATATATCACGATTATAGAATTGAGACTTTGAAGGGGGCTAAAGGCATATTAATAAGGATGTTATTTTGAAATATTATATAATATTGTCCACTACGCGACCCAATAGCAGAATAGTGAATTTAACATATTAGATAGGCAACCCTTGTAATGTTTTCCTCATGGGCGTATCTGGGGTTATTTTCCATGATGGGGACTAGACCATCCTTGGGTGGGCACGCCTTTAATACTGTACACGTGGTGAATTTATCGGCTTTACCTTCATCTATCTTGAATAATAACAACTATTGACACACTGAAAATTTTACAAATCAAAATCGAAAAAAAACTATTTTATATAATAGGAAAATGGATCAGCGAAGGCCGATTTTAAAAAGGTTCTATATTCTAATAAAATTTAAATGTTCTATTATGATGAAAAATTTACACGAGTACTTTATACGTGGGGATCTCATATGAAGAATTAAAATATAAATAAAAATATATATTAATTTACCACTGCGTAAACATAATAGAAAGATAAATAAAAAATGACGCAATGTAAGTTCATCCTAGTAGACACGGCGCGCTCGGAGTCAGGCGAGAGTAGTGTCGATCAGGCGCAGCGGCTTGCCGCCACACTTTATTGATTTATTGGAAAGTTAGCTCGAAAACTATGCCTCTAATTTTACAGTTCTCCGTTAATGTCATTGGTGACTCAACAATCAACCTGTAAAGGCCATCAATTTATAAAACCGACCAATGTTTTCTTGATACAGACTCTTTAAGGGGGTATTAAGATCACGTAGATCTACAGTACCGCCTCCGTAGCCGAGTGGAATGGGCACTTGATTTACAAGCTGGTAGTATGTTCTAATCCCACGGGAAGACAACGACTTTGTGTTCTTGTTTCTTGGGAATTGTGGGGTGATCACCTGATTGCCTTAAAAGAAAGATAATCCATGTATCGAATGGGCATGTAGAATAATATGGTCGGTCCCGGTTGTCAAGAACACCTTATGATAGTCGTTAGAGGATGTCAATCCTTTTAAATATCCTGACAACTAATCCATCCGTTCGAATATAGTCAATCCCATTGGATTGCGGAGGTCAGATGTTCAGGTAATACTTAGGTAAATTAGAAGCTAATTCCAAATAATTTAGCCAGGAAGAAGAAGAAAATGTATGGTGGAATTAGTAATTTGGGAAAAAGTCTAGGAGGATGAAGATCCGCAGTTACATAAAGTTTCTAATACATTATGTTTTTCTTAATATTTTTTACCATTTTCAGCAATCCATAAATTATTTGTTAATGATTTAACAAAGAAAATGAAAATTAACTTCTAAAGCGTTTGAAGCCGATTTTACAATTTTCTGTAAAAATTATACTAGTATAGTTCATTTTTGCAAAAATGATAAATTATATTTTTCAATACGATTGCATTTCTGTTAGACGAGTACATTTAGTTTCAATCTACGACGACGAATGCATTTAGTTTGTAGTAATATTTAAAAAGCTACAAAAGAAAAAATCTCAATTACTATTATGTTAACCATAAAAAGCATTTATGAAGTAAAGCGTTCTGTAATAAAAAATATAAACGGTTAAAGAGAAAAGAATTCAATTCACTTCTCATGTAAATACATCTCTGACGCGAGTTTAATATTATAGCTCAACCCATAGAGCAACGCTTAAATATCCTTCGCCTGAAAAAGTAGAGCAAAAGTTACTTACGGCCGTTATATACAGGAGGGTTATTCAAATATTTTGTGTTAAAATGGTTTCACGTTGGGCCTATTCCACGCACTCCTTTCAGATGATGGAAATGAAAGAATAGAGTGAATATTTTGTGAAACGCATCTGCCGCTCCTTATTACAGTTCTTTGAATGTTTAGAATGAGCCTGAAAATATGAGCGTTCGCCGTAATGTTGCCGCTTTCAGGTCTTGTGTATCCCGTTTTATTGTTTACGATGAATTTTTTGCGATGGATATAATGAAATTTATTTACATGTTATACGTATGATTTACAGATCAGATATTACTCTATACAATTGCAACTTTACATTGTTGAATCTGAAATTCATTCCTATAGCAAATTGTACGCGATATTTTTGTACAAACTAGAGTAAAGAAATAATACAAATATTAACATCACATTTAAACATAATTCTCGATTTATTCTTAAATGAATAGAAAAAAATGCTTTAATCGGTTTTTAAGAGAGGTTTTAAATTTTTTTAATAAATTATTATAAATATCTGGGTTGAACGCAAATATTTATTGTATAACTTGCACATATATTATATATTAGACATTTGGGTTTTTTTAAATTTTATTTATTCAAATTTACCAACAATTGTTATATTTGTTCATAACATGAAAATGCATGGGTATAGGTAGTAAGCCTTAATGCACAATACATTATAGGTAAACATCACATGTATAAATATTAATTTATTTTGAGGAACATTGTTTGTAATGGTATCCATGCGTCATATGGGCATGTAAAAAATCGGTCCCAGTTGTCAAGAACATCTTTGACACTCTTTATAGGGTATCGGTGCCGTCAAATGTCCTGACAACTGATCCATTCTTCGAATTCAGTTTATCCCTTTGGGTTGCGGAGAACAGATGCCAGTCGCTTTGCGTAAAAACTGAAATTCAGGTAATATCTGGGTGGATTAGAAGCCGACCTCAAGTAACTTGGGAAAAAGGCTAGAAGGGAGATTGTTTGTAATGGAACGAATACTAAATAACTAAGGAAATATTTATAACATTAAATGATATTGATGTCATGCAAGTTTTTTTTTGTTTAACTTGTCATTAGCTGATGGGTGTGGTAAAAAAATTTACTTTTCTATGCCTATGTTTTATTGGTTAATATAGATATGATGTACACTAATGTGTATCGTGAATTCAAACAGTTAACTACTTTTAAATAGTTTATCTTAACCCTTATATGTTAGATGAAAAATAATCATTATAAATTTCTTTTATTTTTGTATTAATTACGTTAATTACGTTTGTTACGGAGCTCAGAATTTGAAAAAAAATCTTTCGTTACTATAGGGAGAATATATTAAATTTTATAATAGATAACAGATATTCAATTATTAAAAATATTTTGTGTTACCAAACTAATCGATTGAATAAAAAAAAACTGATAGGTAAATAGTTCAATTTCTCTTAAAGCAAGAGCTTGTAATTTTAAAAAAAAGGATATAAAAATTGCTAGACTACAGAATAAGTAAAGAATTTCGTGATTCTGCTCTTTTTCTTTATATGTATATTATATTTAATCATATAATATTACACATAACATTGCGTATATATTAATTTCAAAATGTGTAATGGGATTTGAATACCTTATGATTTTATATTTTGCCTTTCATACATGAAAAACACATAAATTGATTTATCTAAAATTTACAGACAAACATAGACCTCATTATATGTAGATGTTTAAAATGCATCGGGAGCGAAAGAATGAAAATTAATTTTCACTGCACGATCGACCGTATCAGTGGAACGTTACGCATGCATTAACAAATTTACATATTCCGCATTAATCCTAGGCAAAGGAAAAAAGCAGAATAATAAAACCTGCGCGATAATAGCTGAATACTGGCCGGCAAGATCATATGGCAAAAGAAAAAACAAATGACGTTTCACTTGTCACGGCACGCGATTGGAATGCGTTAAAAGCACGGTGAAAGAGTGTCGCAGGTTCCAAGCGTTACTAGGACACAGCAGAGGAGCCCTAGATACCAGCATTATGCGAGCTGGCGCTCCGTTAAACACCTATTACTGGCGCACGCAGACCCTTAGCAGGGCGAAGACCCCACTCGCCTAGCACAGACCTTACAACGTTTAGACAGGGACACTAGTTTAAAAATTTTATGAAAAATCGCTTCATATTTTTTTTAATCGATCTGCAAAAAGTTTTTTTTTCAATTGTTATATGTAAAAGAGCCTTTTCCGATTTTTTAAAAATTACAAATGTTGATAACTACTGTAATTTTTAAGTGCATTAAAAAGTAACATTAGCCTATTTTCAATTAAATTTTACCACATCTGGTCAAATACTTCCTCCAGACCGAGGTTATTGTCTTTCACGCATTTTCCTTACGATTCTTTTTTTTAATAATGAGCACGTGATAGGTAAATCACAATTGAAAAAATAATTAAGGAATAAAAGTTTCATTGGTGTTGCACAAGAGGCTGAAGTAGTATCATCTTTTTTCATACAATTAAATGCAAGCCCCCAGACAAAGCTACCACAGCTCTCTGCTATGTGTATATTTCATCATCAATTATGAATATATATTTTGTTATTTTCTACCAATATTTCAAGTTCTACGCAGGGACAGCAACAACCTAAAACGTCTTTGTGACGGGCAAAGTAGACGGTAAAACACCAAGAGGTCGTACCCCTAAACGGTAAGATCAAATATCGGAGGAGCTGAATGAGCCCGTCAGCGTCGCACTCCACTGAGCCCAACCGATAGAAGCAACTCGTGGGCAAAATCAGAAATCACAGTCCTCAGTAGTGAGGGACTGATAGAGAGAGAAACAAATTCTAAATGATTATGTTCCTTTATTTTAAATACATTCATTTGTATCAATAGCATGTTTATACGATTATTTCAAAATGTACATTTATGATTGCAGCATGTAAACAAAATACAGATTCAGATAACTGGATCATAAATTAATATGTTATTATGGAAGAACAGGATACATGTGCCTTCGATGGAGAGACTTCTACACTGCTTTTCACGAGCCTCTTGTAGACACTAGCGCCTCACTAAGCTAACTACGCTTCGGTGACCTCTTTGGGGAAAGCAAGGGATTTGTCTGTGCAATACCAGATCAAGTTATTGAGATCAACAACTATAGAAGATACATCCTAAAGGATGGCACCATGGACATTTGTCGCGCAATTCGCTATCCTGGGGAATTCTGGGCTTCGGCATTTCATCTCTGGTTGTTCGGCTCTTTCTAACACACTCAGTGTTGCACAGGCTTAATTCTCCATCAGGAGCTCGCGCTCGGTCTCTCGGAACGAAGATTGCCGTATTACAAGTACTTGCGGGAAGACAAGCTCGAAAATGACGGCGCCAAGCTCTATTGGGACCGGCCCATCATCATGCTCTAGACGATAATGGCGAACAAGCCTGCTATCGTGTTGATGGACCGGGCACGGTCAAGGATATTTTTTGTCGACATTACGATCCCATCTGATGAAAACCTTGCGAAACCAGAAACAGAAAAGAATCGGAAATATTTGGACCTGGCTCACGAGGTGGCCGACATGTGGGGTTGAATCTCAACTGAAATTATACCGACTCTAGTCGTATCTGCGTAAGGGTTAACCCCAGTGAGTCTCTCACAACATCTGAGGCGGCTGAGACACAGCGACTAAGATGCAGAAAGTGGTGGTCCTCGATACCGCCCTCATCGTCCACCGGTTTCTCTCCCTTGAGCCTAAACCTCGTCTCTCTTATCGAGGGCTACTGTCTACCTGAGCTCTATTTGTTTATTGTCTATTTATAGTACATGTTATTTATTTAATTATACGTATATAATAAAATTATTTATTTTATAAGTTTTTGTATATACATGTTTATTTTTTACTTATTTATAACCCCAGCTAGATGACGAAAAAAACTTTATTTTACAAATAATAGAAATACAATCTTTATTTCAAGATTATATAGCTCATAACACTGTAAGTATAATACTTAGATTATGTAAATAATAATTTGACGATTCAAATATTTTATTATATACTAATTATGGACAATTATTTAATGCCACGAGCAGCTTTAGGCAGTTACTAAAATAATAATTATAAAATTAGCTCTTACAGTTTCCTTTCCGAAATTGCATAAAATGAATTTCACTGAAAGCTTATATTAATTTACGCCACAATTATGGACATCTTAAAGCATTAGCTTTTATTTTTACAGTTCGCATAAGGTGAAGGCTTCCTTGCTTACGAATATCAAGATCAAAATATCTTTATTCAATATAGAAGTGATATCACTTGCTTATTGATTGTCATAAAAAACTACCACCAGTTCGGAACAAAAGCCACTGATCTGAGAAGAACCGGCCTAAGAAACTCGGCGGGACTAATCTTTTTTTTATCGATACTTTCTAATAAATGTGTTATAACATAAAATTAAATATCTACAAAGTTTTTTTTTTTAACTTGAAAAGCCTGGAGCAAGCAGTTCATTATCGGAGTATGTTATTATTCAAGCAATCATTAATATTATACTAACCTTGAACACACAAACATTCCTTAACACTTTTCTTGAATTTATTAACGGAATAGTTTTGAACGTTTTCTGGGATTTTTTTGTAAAAATGTATACATTGTCCCACAAAATATTTACTTATCGTCCTCAGTCTTATTAAAAGAAGAATTAATCTATGTTTGTTCCTAATAATTACATTATGTACATCATTATGAGTCGGGAATACATTTTTATGTTTGTGGACACATTAAGTTTTCTAATATGTACTGAGAAGCATCAGTCAATATCTTAATCTCTTTAAACAAATTTCTTAATGATTCTTTGGGATCCAGGTTAAAGATTGCTTGAATAGCTCTTTTTGTAGAACAAAGACGGTATTTACATCAGTGCCGTTTCCCCAAAGCAAAATACCATAAGACATTATACTGTAGAAATAATAAGTACACTAGACGAGCTGTATCCACATCAGTTAGCTGTCTAATTTTTTTCATCGCGTAAACTGCTGCACTAAGTCTACTCGTTAATTTACTTATATGAGAGCCCCATTGCAGTTTTGCATCTATAGTGATGCCAAGAAATACCATCGACTTAATAAGGTTTAACACTTCCTCATCTAGAATAACATCACATTTTACATCTTGAATATTGGGATTCATAAATTCTACACATTTCTTTTTCTTAATGTTTAGTAACAAATTATTAACACTAAACCAATGTGCTACTTTCGAGAGAGTATTATTTACATCCTCATAACTTAAAGCCCTTTTTTAACACACTCATTTAACACTCCTTAAAGTTTGAATATCAAAGAGGTATCGTTAGCAAATAATACTATCTCCTGGTTGTTATTGACTATATATGGCAAGTCTTTATGTAGATGGGGAGGAGAAACGGGCCAAGAATAGATCCCTGTAGGTCTCCCATATTTACCAAGGCCCCGGGAGATCTCTTGCCATTCACATCAACCCTCTGAATTCGATAGCTCAAATAGGAAGTCAGAAGTTTGAGTGCGGCATTTCTTATGCCATAGTAGCGTAATTTCCTGACCAGTGTTTCATGTTTTACGCAATCAAATGCTTTGGTTAGGTCATAGAATATACCTAAGTCATCCTGCGACGATTCCCAAGCTTCAAAGATACTCTTAACAAGCAGAAAACCTTCAACAGTTTTTGAGTGACCCCTCGTAAAGCCAAATTGTTAGTTACTAAGAAGACCATGTGCATTAAAATGTTATAAGATCTGATTTAAAGTAAATTTTTCCAATATTTTACTAAAAGTGGGCAGTACAGAAATTGGTCTGTAATTATTGGGATCTGTATCTTTGTCTGTATTGCCTGATTTAAATACTGGAATGAATTTAATATGTTTTATTAGGTAAATTCACCCCGTATAATGCAATGATTAAAGATAGCTGACAGGTAAGGTGAGATTACATCAATAATAGAACTGATTACCTTAACAGAGATCCCCCATAGATCGGCAGTTTTTTTTAATGTCTCAAGATTTAAATGTACTAATTATGTCCTTATCACACATTTATATGTCTTGATATTTTCTTTTAATAAAGACTCAGCAACTCAAAGGAGAGGATAGAAGTGACTTGGTAATAGAAACGGGAATATCTAAAACTATTTTTCAAAAAAAAATAGCAACATCTTCGTCTAATGTAATTTTATCATCCTGAATATTTAAATTTATTTCAGAGTGTTTTCCAGTTTCACTATTAATTATTTTCCAATATTAATTTTATCAGGTGCATTCTTAATGTATTTTTTATATATATAGATTTAGGTATCTGACACGCTTATCTAAATATGTTAATATATCCGAATAGATACTAACATAAACTTTAAAAGAATTACATCGATTATATGTTTTTTCACTATAACCAAACAATCAATACATTGATTTTAAGTTCACCGTTGCACCGTACCGTTATATTGATTTAAGAATCTCAAGTTCTATCTTATAGCATGAGTCCTCTACTAGTTAGTTTTACAAGGAATGAAAAACAAATGTTTAACGATTTATATTTTAACTTTTTATTCTCGTCATATTTTAGAAGACGTTATTGATTTGAAATACATTTTCTTGGGTGGATTGCGGAAGGGTTTCGAGCCGACAACGTTTTAGCATAATTTTCATGTTACCCTTATTCACCCTTTGGAGTGGCATGTGTGCGAAGTACTCTAACTAAAATAGACGCCAAATATATAAGAAAAAATATTTAAAAGTAGTTATGGCTTTTGATCTGTATGATTTGTATGTTTTTTGTGAAACCATTTGAATTGTCTTACAGTAAGTAAAAAAATATATTAATTACTCCTCTGTGTTACTGACTTAAAAGTCTCCGAAACGAGATATTACCCTAATTATAAACATGGATTTTCTTATGTGGAATAAATAAAAATAGGTCACAGTTTTTATTTACTATTATTATTCATTTAAAAAAAGTTCAATTTAAGGAAAAATACAGGTATGCAAAAGATTTGGTCCCGAAATTCATTCGGAACCAATCACTGCGATAGCTACCGAACTAAAAAATGCGAGAGTAAAATTGTTCTCCCTATTGTGGACCGATTTATACCTGCATAGAAAAACCAATTTTTACGATGAGTTTATATTGCCGGGGGTCGGATATTTCGAAAGATAGCAATTTTGCAGAAAAGCTCTTTCCATATATTTCAGCTTTGTTTACCGATTTCAAAAAGGAAGAATTTTTTAAACAAGATGTTTTCATTCTTTAGTTTGTATGTTCACGCGTATTTCAGCATTTATAAATCGATTTTATTTTTTTCATGTAACAGAGTATACTTCCGAAACAATCCTATAAAATTTTCAGAAAAATTGGTTATTTTGTTTTTTAAATCAAAATTACGAAAAAATCATGTTGTCGAGTGTATACATTTAAGGGGTTTTAAGTCGGTTTTTGTAATTTTCTATGAAAATGATCTTGATATTTCATACACTTCTTTTATAACATCTCAGCAGATATGTTTTTACACAAATAGAACGGTATGTTTGGATATGTATTTACATGTTACATCAAAATATACTTTTCCCGAGGGATAGCAAAATATCTCCCAGCTGGGATTTCCTCTTCTTTTTTCGAGTTACGGTTTTTAATTAAATCACAAGCATTACAAGGAATATATACAATCATTCTTATTTTATCTTAAAATTTGTTAATAAAATAAATATTGTGACTGACTACAAGGCTGCTCCTTTTCTCGCCCAAAGTTTATATAACAACCATTCAGCGAGGGAACTCCGCCAGTATTTTTGGCAGCATGTCACGTGGAGTAGGATTATTTGATTATTGTAGTTAAGTTATTTGTATTGCTTTGTAAATAAATATCTTCATAAAAAAATATCTCCTCTTAATATGCAATTGTTCGCTATCGATGGCCTACCTTACTGAATATCTTAAATCAATAACTAGCCGGTCCCTGCGGTTATTGTTGCGTAAATTTTCCTAGTTTATGAACAAAATTTTTTATCGATATTTCGCTCCTATTGGTCATAGCGTGATATCATATAACCTACAGCCTTTTATGATAAATGAACTAATGAGGGCTAATGAACACTAAAAGAATATTTTTAACTGGACCATTAGTTCGTGAGATTAACGCGTTCAACCAAACAAACAAAGTATTCAGCTTCATGTTATAAAGGTATAAATTTCGGTATCTTCTATACTGTTAACTAATTTTAGTATAATAACAAGTTTCAACTATACTCAAAAACAATTTGATTTGGTAAAAAGTTGCTGAACTAAATATTTAATACTGATAATTATACCACACAATTTTTTTTTGTTTTACTTTCCGAATTTTAATTTTAATAAATTCTAATACTCAGAATTCAATGACTGATACATGTGACTATTCCATTAACTTAAAAAAGGAACAGTTTCTCAATTTGACATGTTTTTTTGTTTTTATGTTTGTTGAATTTTATGCGCTTTTTTTTCATAGCTTCAAGGTACAGTAGACTAGAGTGCTTCGTATAAATTTTAGCTTGATACCTCCGAGCGTTCCTAAGAAATATCAAAGTTCTTGACGGAAATACTTGATAGTTAACAGCGTGAAACCAAAAAAAAAAAGAAAGTAAAGTATATAACTAAAATAAATAAAATAGATAACTTCATAACAATAAAAATTACAAGGTGTCTTTCTACTGCAATCATGTTCACGGGGAAAATTTTATGGCTTACTTTCAAACGATACTTACAGTGACATATTCAAAATTAGTTTACAACTTTAATGACATTAAGTAATAGCGTAATAAAGTCTTTATTATGGTAGCCCGATAACCGAGATTTTTTCAATAAGTGAGTTCTTTTTTTATAAAAAATATCTCTGTTATTTAAATTCTGGCTTTGTCAATTATCTCCTCGATCTTGGGTAAAACTACAAATCGGCATAAAATCCATAAAACAGTGCTTTTTAAAACGTTAAATGAAGCTTTTTATCAGAACGTAACGTTTAAATTATATATTATATTAATTGTAACTCTATCTGTTATATTAACTAAACTTATGCTAAAAATTACTATCTAAATAAAGAAAGCACACTCGTATAATTAGCATTAAACCCCTGTTGCTATGCGATCTGAACGCAATTTCATGTTCAAGATCCATATGTAATTTATAGATAAAAATATATGCTAAATAAGGATTATTTACTATAATATTATATTATAAGGATAATTCATACATCGCGAATACGTTGTTTATTTTAATCACGTGTCGCAGGTGTTATAAAATAAAATGGTTAATTTAAAAGTTTTTTGAAAAAAAAATTGGCTATTTACATGCTTGATTTTATTGTTATCAAGAAACAAAATGTGACAGAATGTCTTTTTATATATTTCATAAGCCGTATAAGCTTGCGCAATAGTCTAACTTGCAAAAGTAAGTAAGTAAAGCAAGAGTGAACATTATGCGATTCACACGTGAGATTTTTTTTATTATAATACCTGCACTTTCGGATGCAGATATTACTTTTAGTCATCAGGTTAAGCGAGTATAAAGACTTCAAAATTTTGCTAGTCTAGGAATTTATATTATTTTTCTAGAATTTTTATTTAATTAAAACTTGGAATTACTTAGATTATAATTTATATTTTTTCATATGCCAGATTTAAATAGAATCAACCGTCCCATATCGGGAGGATAAAATTAATGTTTTGATTAATTTATCTAATTTCAGCATTCTTAAAAGTACTTTGTTGTTTGATAAAATCATTATTTTTATTACAATTGTAAGTTACATTTTTTACTTGTCGAATACAATCAAGGCACTGAAATAGATTAATAGATAAATTATCATCCTGTTTTATTAACTATCTTTTACTTCACCGTCCATGCTGTGCGTGGGGCAGCAGGAAAGGCTTCGTATGGAGCCAAACTT
>JAOCPS010000011.1:2218897-2231933 GCA_025505425.1 Graphium colonna
TATAAATTGATGCATAGCACTTGGTTATTATTAAATCTAACTAAATTTATATTTTTAGATAACGCGCTATTTATTTTAGGTCCTCTAAAACAGTTAAATGGGTGTATTATCAAAAATTAATGGCATAATCCCGACAATAAAAATTAAATGCAACATCCATAAGCATATATTTAATATTTATGATATATTGTTAAATTTTAAAGTTGCATAAAATTAAATTTTCAGAGATGTGTTGGAAAAATAATAAACTTATGTTATTTGACCAGGTAAACATTTTGTGGAGATGAAAAATTAAGTTCATTTCGTTTGTTAAAGCCCAATTTTTCTTTTTACATAGTTTTAGATTCATGTCTTTTCCTTAAAAAACTTAAAGAAAAAAGCTATTATTTAACTTAAAATATTTTTACTCCTATATTAAATAATATAAAAAAGTGGGAGGTGGGTATACTGAATGTTAAATTTTTTTTCTTTTAATTAATTTAACTTGATTAGTAAGTTACTGTAAATTGAATTTTAGCAAGAAACTCGGTAGTAAAATGAAGATAGTTGTTTACATCAAACTTTGAATTGACCATTATTAATATTTGAATTGACCATTATAAATAATTTAGATACTGGTCTATTTTGGAAAGGAGCAAAATATTTATTAAATTATTAACTGGAATAAAGTTAACATTTTTAATTAATAAAGGCAAGACAAATATCAGAATTTAATTATCTTCGTCTTCTTATACCTATTATTGATACTTATGGCGATTATGAAATGCTAGATTGGCTCAGTTTTGTAAAATGCAGAAAGTAATTGTCAGTTGGGTTGCGCTAAAAGGGAATGCTTATTATAGGCCATATACATGCTGCTTAGTTCGTTCATTGTGTGACACGTCAAACCACCCAATCCCATGAACACCACCTTGATGGTCAGTAGTACACCCCCGGCGATTCTGTCGTCATTACATGCCAAGCACGACACCCTTGTGAAATCAACCATTACCTAGAATATTTTTAGACCGATACGAATTAGAAACTTTCAAGAAAAGAGTGTATTATTATCTTAAAGGCTGTCAACATTCTCGTAACTCTGATGTTGCGGAAGTCGATTGGTTGCGGTCAACTTACTATCAGATAAACCGTTAGCTCGTTTGTCTTCTCCTCTATAAAAATTAAATTCATAAAATAAGTCCAAATCAATTAATAAGGCCACATCAAACAATTAACATATATATGTTAATATTATAAAGATTAAATAAAAAATTAACTATGACGCTTTATTTTTTACTGTGACGGCTTTCAAAGAACCTAATTTAAAAGTTTTAGCCACTAAGTGATGATTATTAATTTAATTTGATAAAACAATGATTAAACAATAATTATTACATTAAAATTTGTGTGGAAATAAGTAAGAAAAAAAATCATCTAACTTTTTACTAGAAAATCGGATATTTTTTGAGAAATATTAAAAAAATTAATAACTCTAGAACCATTGCGCTTGGATGTGGTATCCCATAGATAGATAGGATGCTAGCTATACTTTAGCCCATCCAAGTCTTTTACACCTATTACCAATCATTCTGTATATTGGCCGAATATAAAAGAACATTTAAATGGGCCTCTATTTCTGTAAATTATTAAACGTTTTATGCGTCGATAGCTTAAACAAAAGGTAAAATTAAACTTACCTTAGATTATTACTTTAGATATTGGTAACCTATTGTATTTGTTGATACCCACCACGACATGTATGGTATGGTCGGGCTAATCTCAGAGAGGATTAGATTTTATTAACATTTTAAAGTTAAAAAAGAGGCTTTATACTATTACCATCATAACTTTTTACTAATCGCCTACTGGTAACAGTTCAAATTTAGGTGTATATTTTTAATCAGCTTCAAAAGTAAAATGATCTCGTATATTAGGTAGATTTTTTGTTTCTTAGCTCGTTTATGCGTCATTTATTTACTGCCTTTGAAAGTTATTGTGTATTATAGATTGAACACAATTAACTTTTATAGTTGATGCTAAATTGAAACATTATCTGTGGGTTCTGAGGAATAAATCTGATTTTTTTTTCATAGCAACACAGTTACTTTGAACGGTATTGTCAGACGGATGCTTCGGTCGAGCGTTTTCGCGTAAACTAATTGATTTCTTTTAATTAAATTACAGTGAATCATTGTGTTCGCAATGCAAATGTGATGTGAGCCATGTCAATCAATTTTGTGCAAATATTGTTAATACTGAAGCCAAAATAGGGGGTGTATCAGGGAAACAAAAATGGCTTCGGGGGACAGCGATCACATAGAAGTAATGGATAGTTCAGTGTCTAAAAAGACGGAGATTGGACCGACGGACCTGGATGATGATGGTAATTTATTATTTTATCTTTAACGTAATATGCAACGAAATTTATGTAACCTTACTCTGCTAAAGTTGTAGGGTAGTGTAACGCGACCCATTTTCTTTATCCGTATTAAGCTTATTTTCTATTGTTTCAGATCGCGATCGGACTTCTATTGCCGAAAAAAATGTACCTTACGACGTAAGTTTAACAGATACTTATTTCAAATATATTTTCATTCATGTTTCGTTCAGCACCATGGCTGGGAGAAAGTTTCCAAATATATGCCTAACAATTAATATGCAATGTTCGTTAATAACATACGTATACAGTCGAGAACTAGGATTGTATAATTTTTATTTATTTAATAATTATATAAGGGGAAAAAAATGTTATTTATCTATTCCTATCCTCAGTTATATATACAATAAAAATTTCGGGAAATATACATATCACTAAATATTGTGTGTGTGCTCACAAGAATTACTATATTTTATAAAAACACTGATTTGATTCACTAAATGGGCTAAACTACTAGTTTTGAGAACAATGTAGAGTTCTTAAATGTGTTTGAATTTGTTCAAACACCCCTTATACTTTAATTTCGAGGCTTTTAAAAATTTATATTAAGTTTAGCACAGTTGGTGAAGCTAATATGTTGTTATTTTTGAAGACAAATATGAATATAACAATTATTTAAATAATAATCATATTTTAGGTCATGGATATGCAAATATGTCTATGACCATTAGTATGTTCTTATTGTATTATATTTCATACAACATTATATTTTATAAGGAGAACATGGTATCAATATAATTGTGTTTATTATATTGTTTGTAAACTTGATCAATACATGTTCCACTTTCTTGAATACTAAGTAAAAAACAGCAACAGAACCAGAAACTATGTGGCAAGTAAAAGTATAAGCCTTGCTATTCAATGAGGCAATGCCATGAGCCTGTTCGGTACTCTGCCAGATGAAGATGATCTAGAGTTTTTTTATTTTTAATAGTATTTTATAGAATTTTTTCGTATTTAATTATTAAGTTATTTTTATTTCCTATTATTTTAAAATATAACATGTGTTTCTTTTATAAGAATATTATATACCACTGTTGCTATTTAACTTGCTTCAAAATGCTATAGTGTAGTAAATTACTTACTATAGGCATCAATCTCTCATGAAGTTTTTATAATAAAACAGTAAATAAAATAGATTTCAATACACTTGCAGATACTTTTTCCATAGTTTGTCATATTTCAATATTGTATGAACTATTATGTCAATTTTCTTTTCCTTCCTTTCCTTTTACTTGAAAATTAAGAAATACACTCTAAACACTAAAATTATCTGTAATCATTTACTGTATTAATTACTTTGTGGTTTAAAAAAGTCAAAGACTCTGCTTTAAAAATATATTTTTACTTAAGTTTTTATTTCTTTTTCTAAATTTACTTAAGATTTAGACTTAAGATTGCATGTTAAATAAATTATAAATCTGAAATATGCTTGTCATTAGGTTTAGCAATTTGTATGTAAATAAATAAGTTCAAGCTTATTTCTCAGCAAATAGGTGCTTTGAAATAATTTTAATGAAAATTTTTGTTGTAGGAATTCTCTGAATACCTTTATTGATATTAGGAATTCTTTTCGGAAATGTTATTTGAAGATCTTACCAATACTTCTGTCATATTCATCAGTATAAATCATCAGTCTTGAACAAAAGTAGTCTCTAATCTGTATAAATAAAAATTAATTTATTTTATGTATATGCACTTATTACATTAGAATGGTTGCACCCATTGGGTTAATCCTTTTAGAGTTCCATAGTCCACTAAAAACCCTTATAGTTTTGTCATGTCTGTCCGATTGTCTGTCCAGACTCTTGCTCTGCAAAAAAACTGCCTTGAAACTATGTATATCAAAGCGTCCAGTCCTGAGATATCTTAATACAAAGATAAAAATGTGAGCCTTAAACTTTAAAAATATTATTACAATAATTCTGACTTTGTATCATACATAGTTATTTTTATGCAACTCATTGGTTCATTCCATACTGTAAGTAGACTTATGTACTTACAGTATGGAGTGAACCGCAAAATGAAATTTGTTGGTATTTATATTATCAAGTGGTCAGACCATCGGATGGCTCTGGAACACTTTCATATGCATACTCGACACACCCTTGGCCCCTTTTTTTCTTGGTTGTAATTGTCAAGTCATCATATGTAAGAAAATATATGAAAAATTGACATTTTTGAAAATTTGTTCACACTAAAATTAATACTTTAGGTAAAAGAGGTATTGAATGATAGAAGGTATTTTTGTGTGGGTGATACTGTGGGCACAATACTATACATAAATGTTAAAGTGATGGCCGTATTTTGTTTGCAAACTTAATTTTATGTGCATGATATAAAGTTATATTTAAAACATTATAGCAATGGTGACATGTTCATGACCATTAATAAACAAAAATGTTGGACCAGCTACGCATATCCATGGGTGAATCTAGGGTTATTTTCCAAGGAGGGCACTAGACTATTATGGGGTGGTCACTAGATCATCCTGAGGTGTGCACTAGACCATCTTGGGGTGGGCACAGCTCACCCGGCTCCCCCTCTATATACACCCATGCCTATATCTAACCCAATTGTTTAGCTGGTACATCCATACATTCATTAAAAGCTTCTTAACTTCAGTTATACAAGATAAACTGCTACTTTAAACACTGGGAAATGTTATGGTATGCTATTGTTTAGTTGTACAATACATGTTTGATTCAGTCCTTGTTGCACTTATATTACCTGTTAGAATGCTAAAATATATATAATGCCTGTTAAAATACTATTTATTTGTGAGGTCAAATGATGGGCATGCATTATTTTTATACTCTTAATTATTCTAAACATATTTTCGTTCCTCTACCAAATGATCAACACCAAGTTCGGCAAAGCACCAGCAAATATGTGGAAGTTGTCAGTATTTTTGGCAAGCGTTATTACTTCACATCACTTGAAACATGTGTTTGTTTGTTAATGCTACTTAACAAAAACTCTATATTGAGAAAAGTATGCAGGCACTATCATTTAAATGCAAATTTTTGAGACATCAATGTTTTTTTTTTTAAATCAAGGCGTATTGATTAGAGGTTTATGAATTTAATATCTTGTAGTGATAATTTTTACCTTACATTCGATGAGAGTTATCATGCATGCCAAAATAAAACGATAACGGTTTCCGACGATTGTTGTGGGTCAGCGCTCTGTGTAAATAAGGTCTTGTATAGGGTGACCATGCGTCCGACTTTTGGGGCGTATTTTTTATAGGCTGTCGTAGGGGAGATTATTTATCGAAAAATACACCACTTTTTTACTAGAAGTTACACAGTCTATTACTTTTGTTACGTGATGTGATAACATAATAAATACCTAAAAGTTTTTACCTTTCTTAATATAGTCCCTTAGCTCCATCATGTCCTCATCTGAACCCAAAATCGTCACAACTTTTATCCATACAGTTTTTTTTGCGACAAGGGTGCCATCTCTTTTAGGCATTCCATTGCATTTTATTTTGCTGGCTTTAAAAAAGTTGCAATATATTGTAATTTATGTCATCAACGTAAGTATGCATAAAATATTAAAAGGTTAACACAAAGAACTGAATTTATCCAAATTCAGCTTCATAAATTTACATTAAAATAAGAAAGATATTTGTATAGGCGCTTTTACGAATATTACGCGGTATTTGCCAATTGTGAATGGAATTATTCATTTTTTTTTTCATGAATAATTTGAAAAATGCCTCAAATAAATTGGATATAATAATTTAATTTTTGAACGTAAATTCTCGTGCAATTGGAATTTGTTTTCTTAGGTACAAAACAAATTCCAATTGAAAAAAATATTTTATTTTCTAAAGGAGTTACATCGCCTTATTTGCTCTCATTGATACAGAATATAGTACTGAATGCCGATTCATAAATCAGAAAATATTAATTCAGTTAATGTATAATGTAATATATGTACATATTAGGAAATTTTAAGCGTTTATCCTTATTCAAATTTCGCTATGGTAGCACTAGTTTGCGGCGTCTGACTCACTTCGCATTCGTACGTCTCGACAACACTGCCTTCAGTTATGACCTTTTCAAGTTCGCATTGGCCTCTTGCCAAACGTTACCCTTAGATCATATCGATATACGGGGTATGCATATAGTACGGACAATTATTAGTTATTTCACTGTCGTCTGCATCTCCAATCTCTTTCTGTACAACTAGGCTGAACCCAAGAGAAGGATTATTATTGTAATTCTTTTAGGCTATAGTAATTGTTATTGGCCAAACTGTTTGACATCATGTGAAATGTTTTCTCGTTTCCCTCGTGCTATATAAAATTTGGATTTTAATAAACATGGTGTTTAATTACCAGGCTGTTAACCAATATATGTACGAACTACCGTTTCGCTTTGCGACTTTGTTTGCCGTAATATTTAGTGGTTATGTGATGTTGTCTCGCAATGAAAAAGTAGATTGCGATAATATTATAAATATTCAATTGTCAATATTATCGAATCTTTAAGCTTTAAGCTGAGAAAAATTCTCGTGTATTTTATTACAGTAGTATTTCCAAAATTAGTTGTAGGTACTATACTATTTGGTTAGCAAATGGTATAGTACACTTTGCTAACCAACATTTATACCAACTATATATATTAATACTAAATATAACCAACATTTGCTAGTGGAGTTCAAAACAAATCGTTTACGTTTGAATCGAGGGCAGATATTTATTAGTTGACCTGAATGACTCCTCTTACCTAGCGACTGGCAATTTTTCACATGTAGGGAATGGTAAATTTTTTATTTAGCCACCTGCCGCCAGATAGAGAAGACTTGGAGGTTGTACCTACTCTTTAATTCTTAATAAACCAAGCATTTTTGTATGTGCTCAAAATTTGTTCACAGTTGGGATTGATTTTCTAAACGCTCCCTTTGTTTTCACATGCGTAATAGTATTTTTAATTTTAAAATTATAATGATACTTTTTCTCGTCTATGCATTTTCCATTATAGTTCCGTTCATGTGTGGTCTTAGCGTGATGTTATATAGCCTTAAGTCTTTATCCATAAATGGGCTATTACCCAACACTGAAATAATTTTTAAGATTGAACTCGTTTCGGAGGTTAGCGCGGTCAACCAAACAAACAATATCTTTAGCTTTATATTATTAGAATAGATAAGATATTTTTGAAATACTGAAAGCTCGCATATGATTTCCAACTGAAATGTAAATCACTTTATGGCGAATAAATTGTATATGTACTTATGAACATCCGGACAGTTGGCAGTATATTGCGGATGAGTAACTTAGTAAAATATTAAGTCCATCGGCTGTATAGCTTCAAAGATCTTGTGATGACAGACTCGTCATATTTCGCAAAATAATGTCGTACGCCATAAAGGGCTGATTCTGCCCATGAGGCCGATCAATTTTATAAAAAAAATTCTTCCCCAATAACTTAAAATGAAATTCTCGTTTTGCATAGCCAGCGGCGCTATGGATCTAATTGATTTATAGGTAAAGCTCAACTTTTTTTGATATTTTGTTCAATGAAAAGTGTTTGTATTTTTGTATAGAATTTGTCTGTATTTTTCCATAGAAATATGTAGAGTGTAACAAATAAGTGTTTACTACAATTTTTTGTTACATTCTGCATACTACGCATATACGAATTGTTGTACATAACTTTGGAGACAATTTTGAACAAAAGCAAGTTGAATAAAAAGCAGACAAGTCAGACAGTCTGAAAAATGACACAAAGAAAACGGGATTTTAGACGTTTGTGAACGTTTTAGTGCGAATATCCGTGAATGGGATCGCGTAACCGTTACACTATGCCACTTACCACTCGAGTCTTTCTATTGTAAAAGGTCAATTGACAACTTGTCGCAACTGCGAGCAACTCCGACATTTACGTCCGATTCTGTATCCAATGTTACACGTATTTTTCAACGAATTGGAAAAAAAGAAGGTTACAAATTCGACCCACAAGTTATGAACCGATTTACAAAATTCTTTTTTCATTTGAAAGGATATAGTGACAGGTGCTCCCAAATAATTTTCATGAAAATCGGTAGGTTATTCTTCTTCTTCTTCATCGTGACCTCATTACTGAGGATCGTGACCGATACTATTTTCCATTTCACGCGGTCTAGGGCAATATGGGCTACCCTCTTCATGAAACCACATGCTCTCTTCATGACCTCAGACCACCTAGTCTAGAAATTTATGAAATACTAGTTGTATCCTGCCACGTTTTGCTGTGACACATCAACGCCGTCTATTATGAAGAAGCGGTAATGAAAGTGGAAAAAGCTATTTTCTTGCGGCAGCGGCTATGTAACTGACGCAAGAAATAGGTAAAGACAATCTGAAGCAGGTTTTACATCGTGTCAAAATTTGAACTATGCATAATAAGCTAATCTGAGCTATGATGCAGTACTTTTTGAGTTTCATAAGCACAAACCAACATAACATAAATTAACAAGTTTATTTTCAAAGAGAGTTACAAAAACTGATTGCAAACGCCTGTGTACTTTCGAAACATATCTTCTCCGTTATTTTAAAAACAAACTACTAACCCGATTTTTATAAAAAATTTGTAGGGCCATTGTGAACACATGATTTTATGTATTTTGGCGCGTATATGTATATCCATCATCTATGAACCAATTTCAATCTTTTCAATTAAAACTTTGTTATTTTAATTTAAAAGAAAAACTACTGTACCGATTTTCCTAAAAAAATTATGTAACCATTCAGAAAGAATTAAGCCATTTAGAACCATTCAGAAAAAATATAAGATAAAAAAAATTCAAAATCTATTCATAAATGGCGGAGACATGCGCCAACATAATAAAAAAAAAAAAACAAAATAGAAACATTCGAATTGAGAACCTTCCTCCCTTTTTGAAGTTTGTTAAATAGTGTTTGTGCGGCGACAATGATTTTTATAATTTAATTTTTTTAATAAGTTGATTTTTTAAAGTTATTTTTTTTAAATAATTCACTCATAAAAAGTTGCGACTGACCTGTTAATATTTTGTTTTCAATTTGCAATCGTAGGTGTATGTTAGTCGGATTTGTATAGTTTGAATTATTTTTCCTCTAGAAAATCATGCTCGCGGCTGTTCTGCGCGACTGATCAAGAGGTTGACGGTTTTCCCCATTGAGCTAAAGTTATCAGATTTTCTCGAAAGATAAGCGAGATAATCATGTAAACGCTTCATGATTTTCGGTCGTGAATCATCGTTTGGGAATTCGTTATGTTTATTTTCAGTTGGAATTGTTAAAAAAGATAAATTAACAATTCGCTTCCTGTATAGTGAACGGAATGTTTTGTTTATTTATTAAACCTGACCCACGCTCGTAACCATTCCGCCTGTACTCAAAACAGCTTATTTTATTTTATTGTTCTGCAGTTTATTTAAAACAAATTTGATTTTACAGAGTAAAAAATTAACCCTTTTTTTCTATGTAGTTTTTAATTTCATTCTATTTCTATAATATACAGGGTGACTGGACCTTCGACCTTCAATATTCAAGGTCGTTATATTTAGGGATCATATATGAAGAAAAATAACATTAGTACAAATAAATATTTGTTTACCACGGAGTAAACATAATGTAAAGAAAAAAAAATATTGCGCAATTCATGTTCGTCCTAGCGGACACGGCGTATCCGGAGTGGCGCGGAGGTCGATGACCTACAGCGTGCTCAGCTGGGTAGGCATCACACTATACCGCCACACTTCATTAATTTATTGGAAAATTTGGGCTAAAACTATGCCCCTAATTTTGTTACATGAATATGATGGAAATTGAGTACCGAGTGCTTTCCCTTAATATCGAAGGTGACTCACCAATCAATCTGTATAACTATAAATATATCATCGAACTCCTGAATTGAATTATGATTTTTTTTGTTTTAAAGTATGTGTTAAAAATACCGGTTATAATTTAACAGTACTCCTTGCCTTGATTTATGCCTTTACAGGAAACAAGAACACCGAAGATATATTTTGTTACCGACCCATCAGTTTAACAAATTTAATTTCTCGACGCCAATATATTTATTTGTTACGAAAATCTATATTATTTTCAAGAGATCGGAAACACTAATTGGGATAGCTACTGTTTAATAAAATATTGATGTCGCCGTCGCAATAAACTAATGGCGTGTTAACTTAAGTACTACTAAAATTAGGTATTATAATAATAGCTAAGATTAGACGGGCCAATTTTTTATCCTTTGGTGTTATCAAGGCTATTATTGTCTGTCGGTAGTCAGTATCAAGTACCCGTTAGTTCATTTGGTTGCTGAATCATTCTTAATCTAACAACGCAACTGCGGTGGACGTTGAATTGTATATTTTCCCACAAAGTTTCCGGTATAACGGTGTCAATGTCATTTCAGATTAAGTCCCGTCATACATCAAAATTTAAACCGCCAAATAGCCATTGTTGAAGCTTTATATAATACAAATCGTTACCTGCGATTTCGTCTGTATAACATTCAATTTCATGTGTTTTATTACTGTTTTATGTATTAATACTGTGCATTAACTGTGCAATTCTAATAGTTACTAAATATTTATAGAAACATTTATTGTTTATCTTGATATAATTTTTTTACAACGCAAAAGTTTTGAGATCATAAATAATTTTTATCTATATTCCCCGCAGCTTTTAGGCGATAGTCGTACAACAGAATAGTTTTTGTTATTGTGATTAGAAATGTATATATATATATTTTTAATGGAAAGGAAGACAAACAAGCGGACGGGTCACCTGATGGTAAGCGATCCCGTAACGCGGAGAGCCGCGACTGCGTTGTCAACCTGGGATATTGGAAAGAATAGGTTTAATGGATAAGATGGAGCCGGGATTAAGGATTTGGAGGCAAAAGGAGTCCCCAGTTTTTGGGTCCAAAGTAAATATCCAATACAAAGATACTAATAATGTGAGTGAATTAAACTACACAATAATTTAGCGCAACGACTGTAAATTCATTACATTGTGAGCGTCGAACTGAGCAACATTGTTCTGCCGTAATCAGCTACTACGGCGGCTTTGTGTTGTTTATGAAAGCTGTATACAAACATAATGTTTACTAGTGACTTATAATTAATTAACTTACTGACGTGTACTATACAGGTGGTTTTTGAAGGGTCTTTACATAAGTAATAGAATGATGTCATTAAAATTTCGAACTTTAAAAGTTGCATAGCAGTAGGTTATATTATTTGGCACCAAAATCTTAATATAACCATAAAATTCGTTTTTATGTCGAGCATTCTTCGTACGCCTAAGAATAATATTTTTTTTTACGGAAAGGAAGACAAACGTGCAGACGGTTTACCTGGTGTTAAACGATACCGCCACCCATGTACACACACGACATCCAAAGAGTCGCGAGTGCGTTGTCAACCTAGGGAAATTGAATAGAATAGGTTATATTGGATGGGATGAGGTCGGGATTAAGGGTTCGTGGGGGAAAGTAGTGACATAGGAAAAGGGTAGGAATGGCCATCTGGTTACCCCTAAAGTGATGCATACTTTATTATACGCCGACTTTGTAAAGGGCGGTTTACTTCCCCGGACAAGTACTGTGAAAATATGTTATGCTCTACCTCGTTTTCGTATATCACCTAATTTTAATTTCCTTAATAATATTAAAAAAGACGCGTCAGGTAACTAGGAATTGTTGTATAATCAAGTGTCGATCTATTGCAAGTTAATTTTACTGTGTCAGGTAATGTTCTCAGTTCTTTTTTTAATTATAATTAAAAAAAAATAGTTATAATATTATTGTCTAATATAAATCGTGAAATAATCTGTTTAATTGTTTAATGATTAATAATTTAGGGATCTTTGACGTAACCCTTGAAGACCTAAAGTCTTCCTGACCGAAACACGGCCACGGCGGCCAATCTAATCTGAAACTAGGCAATTGTGCAGGAGATGTCTGTTCTGCTTGACATAATTAATACCCCGGATATGTATGTATTTTATATGTATATATATAAGTATGTGTATAATGTATACGTATATGTATGTATTTGGTATGTATATATATATTATACTACAGCAAACATATTATTATACATTATTACTTTTCTTTCGGCCTTATCGCACCTTCTTAGTTTCTCTGCTTATTCCTTGGTTGACTGGAAGAGAGTACCTAGGGGTGTTAAGTCCGCCGTTGTTCCCTCTTGTGCATAAAATGTATAAATAAAAAAAAAATATATAGTGCACAAGTATACGCGTAAACACAGGTGCACTCCCTTTTCCTATACAGTAGTCAATACGACTGCAACATTATTATTATAAATTAAAATGATATGACAAATTGTAAATAAAAGTCCTCCTGACCGAATTATGGCTACGGCGGCCAATCTCATCTGAGATTAACCAACTACGCAGGAGATATTATAGTGCACAAGTGTACGCGCAAACACTCTCTGTTCCTTTACTCTAATACCCCGATGGGACGGATAACCGACATGACCGGAGAGAGATCATGCGCAGGACCGACTTTTTACATGCCCATCCGAGGCATGGATCATCTTTCTTTTCAGGCAATCGGGTGATCAGCCCGCATTGCCCTAAACCAACCAAGAAACAACAACACA
>JAOCPS010000011.1:2238398-2253465 GCA_025505425.1 Graphium colonna
AGGCCGGCAACGCTCTTGTAACCCCTCTGGTGTTGCGGGAGTCCATGGGTGGCGGTGATCACTTACCATCAGGTGAGTCGCTTGCTCGTTTGCCTCCTCCTCTATAAAAAAAAACTGCTTTCAGAAGAAAAACGAAAATTTTGAAAATGTGGCGATTTGTTTCTCAACATAGTTTCCTTATAACTCGATACGCTGACCGAGCATTGCTCCAACTTCTTTAACCAGTCTGAAAAGTTTTCTGGAGTTCTACAAAGTAATCCTCCGTGGTGGCGATAACCTCCTCATTCGACTCAAATTTTTGCCCGGCGAGTGACTTTATCAAGTTTGGAAACAAATAGAAGTTACACAGGGCCAAATATGGAGAATATCAGTGGCCAAAGGTGGATAGGGCAGCTGTTCGTAGTCCAATGTGACCAAATAAGCCGTGGCGACGGCCGAAGTATGAGCCGGTGCGTTGTCGAGAGCACTTTTTTGTTCGCCAAATGGGGCCGTTTCTTCTGCAATTCGGCGTCGAATCGGCCCAATAGTTCGGCATAGTAGAGCCCTGTTACCGCTTTGCCCTTCCCCTGGTACTCGATGTAGATCACACTTTGTGAATCACAGAAAACGATGGCCATCACATTTCCGGCCGATGGGACAGTCTTTGTCTTCTTTGGAGCACATTTACCGGGTAAAGTCCACTGTTTCCATTGTTCCTTGGTCTCCGGTGTGTACCAGTGAATCTATGTTTCGTTGGTGGTCACGAAACGACGCAGAAACTCCTTCGGATTGCGCTTAAACAGTGTTAAACACTGCTCTGAAGTGGTCTCACGGATGCGCTTGTTGTCCGGAGTGAGCAAACGCGGCACCTATCTAGCCGACAGCTTTCTCATGCCCAATATTTCATGGAGGATATGACCCATGCGGTCTTTTGAGATGGCTATTGCCTCAGCTATCTTACACACCTTCAATCGGCGGTTTGCCAATACCAGATTATGATCTTTTATGACTTCATCCTCTGTGGTTTCCGTTTTTGGGGCACCTGGGCGTGGCTTATTAAAAACTGACGAGCGAAAACGTTGAATCTCGCTAAAAAACTTTTGACGTTTGTCATTGAAGGAGAAGAGTCACCGTACACATCATCCAAACGTTCTTTGATTTCGCGGCGCGATTACCCTTCCCAAAACAAGAATCGAATCACCGACTGATATTGTTCTTTTTCCATTTTTCTAAACGCACATTCGGACACGCCCGCTTACTCATGCAATCAAAAGAAAACTACGAATACAATATGTCTGAATGTTTTACAGTAACCGTATACGAGGGTGTACCGTACGATAGTAAAGTTCTCTCACGATAGTGGCGCCATCGGGCGGTGAAATTCTTATCGTTACCTTTATACGTAACCTTTACACCATCTGTCATAGAAATGTAGAATGTAATAGAATCTAATCTGATGTAAATAATCGATTTTTAGATTTTATCGAATATCTATAAAACCTGGATTTTCTTCACGAAAAGAACTGTGGGAGTTAATATAATAAGTCAAAAAAAGTAAGTGTCAAAAACAAATATTTCAATCTGATTTAACTTGGTACCATATGCCATAAAAGAACGGGCATTATCCTCTACCCCAGCTTATAAATAATGTTTTTCATCTCGAAATAGACTTATTATAATAAAACAACAGCAACGCTTGGTCAAGTTTAGTCCAGTAAACGAATTACATTGTTTTATCGTTTCATCCGTTAGATAATGGACTACTCGCTGCTGGTCGGCATCCACAACCTGGACGAGGCGCAGAGGGAGAAGAGCGAGGCCAGGCGGCGCACCGAGTCCGGGCAGAGCGACGAGGACGACGGCGAGGCCAAGAGAGGCCTCAACAGGACCAGGTCATCATATAGACTTGTTAGAGATCGACCTTTAAATAAGATTATCTTCAGAGAATTTTTTTTAAGGAAAGGATGACAAACGACCAGACAGTTCACCTGATGGTAAGCGATCCCGTCGCCCATAGACATAGACAACATCCGAAAAAACGAGTGCGTTGTCAACCTGGGAAGTTGGATAAAATAGGTTTATTGGAAAGATGGGTTGGGATTAAGGATTTGGAAGGAAAAGGAGTGGGAAAAGAGAAGGGTAGACATGGCCACCGGGCATCCCCAAAAGTCATGCATACTTTATTTTATTCCGACTTTATAAAGGGCGGCGGTACTTTCTCGAACGTAAAAGTGCAGCAAAGATGTTAAAAAATGATATGCTCTGCTAACCTTTTTCAAATTACAGAATACTGGATTCAAATGTCCTTGAAGTAAACTTTTGACTGTTTATTTCGATTTAAAAAAACAATCTGTTGAACCGGTTTTTTCTGGAAATTTTATGGCACCATTTCGAAAGTATAGTTCTACCGATAAAAATAATTATTAAAATCGATTTATAATTGACGGAGATATGCGGGAACATACGTAAAAGTAGAATTGTGAACCTTTTTCTTTTTGAAGTCTGCAACAAATAAAAAAGTAAAGTAACGGCCTATTTTTAAAAGATCCCACTGCTGGGCCTCCTCTAGATGGGATTGTTTCTTTTAAAGATATAAAAATCTAACCAACCCTTTGGTATGGAACTCTACCATTATAAAATTTTGACATAATAAATAATGTTTTAAGCGACGAGAGTGATCTGGATTATTTACTATTGGAGGCCCTATTCTCACATAGACATAGATATCGCACACACCGATTAAAGAAGTTGATACGAATCCCAATAACGGTCAAAACACTAAAATTTCATCACATTTTGTTAAACACACACTTGACGTGATTAGCGTAGTCTACGTCCTTGTAAACGCAGTCATTCTGTGAGTTCGGTTTGTTATGACAAAGTTCTACATAGTACAGGAGCTTTTGATAAAAAAATAATATGGTATGCAATGGTTACGTGCTTAGAAACCTATAATAGAAATAATAGTACGATTTTTTTATTTGATTACAAAACTGATTAATAACCATAATCTCGAATACATCTACCTGCAGGAGCAAGACAGTATCTATTTAGAAAACCAAAAGTAAAATATCAGCTGTCCGTTTAGCATACTATTTCATATTGCTTCGGTTTTCTATCAAATCAGTGGTCTTTCGGTGTGCTTCGAGTAAATTGAGTCTATCTGTTTTTTTTTCAAGTACTTTACTCCTACTAGAAATATAAATTTTCAATAGTCATACAAAATCTGTTGTGGTGACGGTATTCTCTTTGAACACGTTTCAGATCGGAACAAGGCAGGGAGGATTTCAGGATGCAAGTGAAAAGGACTCAGTACGATATCTATCTCTGTTCTATATGTTTTAACTGTTGTCCTACTAAAACACGTCTAGAATGAAATTAACAACAGTTTCCACCATTATAGTCTTTACATCTATAACTATTAGGACGATAATTGCCTGAATTGTGTTGGTATGCCTAACAATTGTCTACTGTCTCTAATTTCATACTATCAGTAACACTCTCTAACATAGTTATACTCTGCATGTTTTTAATGCATGGGTTGCCATATTTTAGAGTTATTTATATATAGTCCATAGTGTTAATATAAACTGTAACCTTCTTTTTTCTATTCTTATATGTTAATTTTGAATATCATAAAAGTCCTTATTTTGAAAGGATCGTAAATATATAGATGTTGACAATATCCCAACAAAAAAAACCCTTTTATAATTAAATCCACATTATAAAGAAAATGTAGAATTGCTTGCAACACTCGATTTGTTCAGATCTTGTAAATATGTAATACAATCCTTTTTTGTACTCTATTTTCACAATTCTCAATCGATAACAAAACATGAATTTAGTTTGTTCTATTACTAAAAAATAGCTTAGATAAAAACATTCCTTTCGTCTGGTAACGACAGAACGAATGAACTTATTGTTTTGCATTTAGTTTTTCGATAACAATAGATTGAAGATGCTAATATTTTTGTGGTTGGTTTCCAGGTCTATAAACCGGCAGCGGCTAGTGGCACATTCAACTGCAATGGAGAGCATCCAAGCTGAGAGCGAGCCGATCGACGAAGAGGAGGATGTGCCGTGAGTGTTGTCATAATATGTATAATTAACATGTATAAATGTTGTGGCGATCCACATTAGTATTGTGTAGACTTGTCCACATTACACTTTCATCGAAATATTTATGTAAACACATATAGTAATTTAAGATAAGGGTTGCTGCGCCAACCCTCTCGAAGTCGGGACATTCGCTCGTCGAGACTTATCAGAACACGTTTCTTATTTTTACCGTACCTTCTTATACATACATTAAAATACCACAATATAACCTACACACGGTAAAGTGCTAACATATAATTATTATATGGTAAAATGTATTCATTAAATTATTTTCCATACTACAATGTATACAAATATTATAAATTTGGAGAGGTTTTTTTTTTTTCTAATGGGCTTTTTTCAACAACTATTAGTTACAATTAAAACAAACTTTGTATATGGTAGATAGGTTTATGAGAAATAGTTTAAACGAGGAGCCAATATACCTTATTTTAATTAACTTTTTTTATTCATTCAAATATTCGATTTTCCTTATTTATTATTATATGGTATAGGAGTATCAAAATAAATATAATATAGTATATAAATCACTGATTCTTGTTTTATAAGAGGTTATTATATTCTAGGTTTATAAGAGGGCATACATTCTTATATACCTAGTAAGAGTCACACTGTGATCTAATGAGTCTATACTATATTATATTTATTTTAGTGTATAATATATTTATACAATATTTTTGTCAGGCCGGGCGGCATTCCGGCGAGGAACGCGCGCGGCGAGCGGTTGCTCCTCTTCCTCGGTATCATTGACATCCTACAATCGTACCGGCTAAGGAAGAAACTGGAACACACGTGGAAAAGCATGATACATGATGGGGTGAGTGTTACACTGTTACACTATTATTTTATGGTTGTCGGCTGTAGTAGTTTAAATTTTTAAGATGGGTTGACAAAATAATGTTTTAAACAGTGTGCCAAAATATTTACGCAAAGCAGATACGTCAAGCCCTGAACTTTTTTGTGTGGCTCAAAACAATTTTGAAAAAAGCTGGGTATTACTGCGTGCCAGCGTGTTTAAAAAACCTTTTTTATAAAATGTGCGCTATCCCACAAGTAACTATGCCTATTTTGATCTATGAAAAACGTACAGTATATTGTTGTATAAGCGATTTTTATATTAATATAATTTTTTGGTAACATCTTTAGAATATGTCTTGACAATTAGGTTTTGCAGTCCAGCTAGTCTACGGACCATTTTGCTTTTGACTTAACTTCGAATTTGTGTATGACATGCCTGACCCAGAGTGCTCTTCTCTCCTTATTTGAGTCATAATTGTCAGGAAGGATAGTTAGAGATTATCATAACGCTCAAGTGTAAGAGTATATACATATATTAAAGCTATCACTATTATTCGTTTCTTTTCTTTACGTGTCGGGTGGACAGGAGCTGAATGGTCGCGATGCGCTCTCCTACTTGAAACAAAAATAGGAAATGTATAATTCTCATCTAATACCTATACCATGAGGTTTACGACATCGGCTCCAAATATTGCATCTCCAAAATCAAATAGAAATTCGCAACTTAGCCGCAGACAATCTACGAGTATATGTGGTTAGAAGTTATTGCAAGTTTCATTGCACATCAGTACGGAAATCGCGCAAAGTGGTTGAATTAACTATATTATATTTATCCTCCGGACAAATAACCAGTGTTTCAAAGTATAACGGATTTCCCCACGATAAAAAACGTCATAGAGGAAATGCACATCCTGTATGCACAGCAAATACTTTATTTCTTAACAATATTCAGAAAAAATTATTAAACCTTCCTTTCCTCTAGTCGTTTGCTCAATGCTGAGCATCGTGATGCCCCCGGCCAGTAACCTTTCTGACTAAATGTATTCAATTGTTGCGATCGGCAGCTGGCCGTGCCAGTACTTGAGCCAGTGACTTCAGCCACCTGATCGGACCATCTTGTTGGGTCTCGTCCTCTAGATCTTGTTCCTGACATTTTTCTGTCACAATAAGCTTTTCCAGATTGTCCGAATTTTGTAGATGTGCCCGAAGTGGATGTCCACGGGATGCGCAATATGCGCCGCCAGCACCACATCTCAAACGCATCTACACTTCGTCGGTCAGTCACCTTTAGGGCCCATGTTTCTGGGTGATATAGAAAGATCGGGAAGATCAATGTCTCAACCATATACTTTTTAGTCATTTTCAGAATGTTCCCATCTTTCCACACTTTTTCTAGTTGCTTCATCGCTGATTTTGTCATGCCAATTCGTCGTCTAATTTCCAATTCCGAGCCTCCATTGTTGTTTATGACTGAGCCGAGATAGGAAAAGTTCTGTACAGTGTCATACCTACACAGCCCAGGACTACCTTGGAGAGCCAAATTCTAAACTTACTACTTCCAGACGACGTAGCAGTTCAGCCATTTCTGTATGAGTGGAGGCTAATAGGGTAGTGTCATCAGCATATCTCAAATTCGAGTTCTTCGCGCCTCCCACGGTCATACCACTTTCCCATCCATCTAGCGTTTTGCACATTATGTACTCGCCGTATATGTTGAATAAGATAGGGGAGATGATGGAGGCTTGTCGCACTCCTTTCTTGAATTTGAAGATTGATGACTCTGTTTTGCCTATTTTACAGAACCGTAGCCTGAGATATAGAGGTATCGTATGTGCTATATAAGATGAAGAGGAAGTCCCATATTACCAAGCACATCCCAAAGATGTTTCCAACTCACATAATCAAAGGCCTTTTGATAGTTTACGAAACATAGGATTGCTGCAATATTAAATTCGTAACATTTTTCAACAATCAATCTTACATTGAGTATTTACTCTCTTATGCCTTTTCCTTTGACAAATCCATCTTGTTCTTGAGGGACTTGCCAGTCTAAGAATTGTCGGAGCCGATTGTTGATTATGTGTAGCAGGATCTTACTGGTGTGTGAGATGAGAGCTATGGTATGGTAGTTATCACGCTTCTAGGTGGTACCTTTCTTATGCAGGGGCAGAATAACAGAGTAGGACCAATGTTCGGGCTACTGACTTGTCTTTATCTCCTAGTGATTTCAGAACCTCCGCAGTAATTCAGTCAGCGCCAACAGTTTTATTTGGCTTCAACTTTGGAATCGTTGCCTCAACTTCCGATAACAAGATTGCTGGCTGTAAGTTATCCGTCAATTTCCACGAACCATCTGATGCCATCGGGTTGTTAATGGATTGATCTATACTGTATAGGTCGACGCATTATTCTTTCCACCTTTATACAACTTTCTCTGTGTCTTCAACTCCTTACGATTGAGCCTTGACATGGCGAGTAATTTGCCAAACTTTCTTGAAAAGATCTGCAGTTTGGTACTTTCCAGCATGTTTTTCTATATCTTTGCAGATATTAGCTAGGTCGTCGTTTTTATCCCGTCTGTATAACCTTTGAACCTTTTTGCTGAGATCTCTATTTTCAAGGCTCACTCATTTCCGTTGACTTGGTTTTAAGTTGTTTCCTTTGTTCTATTATGTGCCAGGTTTTGTCAATCCATCTTTTTTCTTGTACCTTGCGTTGTGCGGCACTTAAATATGTTGTCAAATGCTTACTCCAGGTTGTCCTTGAAAATTTTCCATTTTTCTTGAATGCCCTCGAAACTCGCAGTCTGTTCCTCAAAAGACGCTTCCTCAAAAGGTCCTTGAAATGTGATGTCTCCGACTTTATTAGACGTGCGGGTCTTTTTACGAGCTTACGAGGAGACTTGAGCCGTATTCGTTATTTTGCCACTAATACAGATGAAACAGCTAGTCTGACATTTTTTACTTTTAAACAAAACCACGATATTTTTAAAAATAAAGTAATAGAATATAAAAATAAACTACTAGTTAAATAATATAAATATGCAATAATTTTTAATTTATTTAAGTTAATGAAATTCTATGTTGGCGTTTGCAGGACACCGTATCGGTGCACAGACCTAGCTTCTATGCTCAAAGGTTTCTAGATTTCATGGGCAAGACTGTATTCAAGAAAATACCTTCGTGTAAGTATAACTTTCTGCTTTTATTTAATATGAGATCGCGGTATAGATTGCTTCTAACAAACACAGTGATGCAAGTGAACATAAAAACATATTTATTAGTATTTAATATTCATGATAAAAACTGAATTTGTTTTTTGATGCTGAACATTACAAACATAAATTAATCTGAGAAAGCTTTTATGGTTGCATTTAAAAGTAGCAATTTTATATAAAAAAAAATGAAATATATATATTATATAATTAAAACATAGGTCAAAAAAAAGAAATATTACTGCACTATATCAATTGTACGAGCTATATCTCTTCTAGCTTCTTTTTCTACGCTCTATCTCTTGTCACCAAATTGCTCACTTTGTCAAATCATAAGTTCATACTTGACCGTTTCTACATAGCAATTTGTACGTTATATAACCTATGTTTACTAGTTCCTTCGGGATTGATGTCGTGCTAACAATTAATAAATGTATAGTTAGTTTGATTGAAATTGAAAAATGATTACCTTATTTCAATGTTTAACCTAATGTGTGGTCCGTGCCGGAAGATTTGTAAGTTATTAAATGTATACTGATATTTTAAGACACTGCTTTGATTGTTTAGACATTTTGTTTTGATATTTAATATGAGAAAGAATTCTATAAGCGTGAAATTCAATTTAATAATTTGCTTTTAGCCGGCAGACCGTTGTCTTATAAAGCAGTGTTTTACACTTATCTTAATGATATCAGTGTAACTAATAATTAATGTTATTTAAATTTACTCTTCTATCCTTTTTTATTGCTTTTCTTTTCCGTTTTTATAATTTATTATTATGCAATATTATCCTTTTGTGTAAGCATAAATGGTTTATTATAAGATTAGACATTTACGTATTCTCCATATCAAATGTGGGATATCAGGTAAAGAACATGCTATTTTCTACAAATATAAGTATTTAATATATAATTTAAATCTGATTCTATAATGAAAATATGAATCTAGTCATAGAATCAGAATTCTAATTCGTATAATACGAACATAAATTAGTATAATTTTGTATATAACGTAGCAAATATAAACCACGCAAACTATAAATGACAAATAAAAGAAAATTTGAATGACACTGTTCATAAAATTAATTTATAATTTTATGTACATGATATATATCATTAATAAGGTGGTAATTGCATGCGGCGATAAATTTATGTCTTGCTATATAAAAACACTATAATCTGATTCAACTATTTATTTATAAGATTATATATTGATTTTGTATGTATGTATTTCTTCTGAACTGCATTTATGTCGGTGCTTTACTAACCCTATGCTTAACGACCGCTCATATTTAAATCTCTAAAATCTTATCCGGCGATTTATTTTAAGATTATATTCTTAAATTTTATACATGTATTTTCCCCAAACTGCGTATATGTCTGTGCTTCACTAATGCAAATAACATGCGTCGTATGTTGGCCAGTGGACCTGCCCGAGATCAAAGGCAACCACCGCAAGTTCAGAACACTGGTCACGAGCTACATAGGTACTGTAGGGCCGCGAGGTGGCGCCGTTTTATATGTAATTTGTGTGCGTCCTGTATACTAGTATATAGGGGCGGGTGTTGGTGGTACAAGACGAAATTTTGAATAATAAAATAGTAGGGTCAACCATTGGGATAAGTCTAAGTGTTAAAATATATATGGAAAGCTAGAAGAAACTTTTGCAGTAAAACAACCTTGAGCGGTTAGTGTAACATTTTAAGGTCGCGTCACGCGTCAAAGAGTAAAAGAGAAAGTCGACAATACATATTCACTGCGAATATTATTTATCTTTTCTTCAGTCTCTAAAGTCCACCTTCGACTATTAATTTACGAATATAAGTGATATTAAAATATAATTTGCCATAGATCTTTCACTTCTGACCGGTTGTACACAATCATTTTATTAATAGAAAGAGGGTACCCAGTGAGCCGGTTTGCCTGATGTTAAGTGATAACTTTGTCCATAGACACAACATCCCAAGAGTAAATGTTGCCAGTCGACGATATTAGACTAAGATAGATAGTAGTAGTAGTTACATTGAGTATTGAGATAAAAATAGTAACCCTTAATACTTAATTTTACGCTAGATATTTGTGTTAGTATATATATATATATATATATATATATATATATTATTATTCTTGAATAATATCTAAATATAGAATCTACATTCCGTTTAGGTTCATAGCAGTAATGGATTCGTAATTGTTTTGAAGACAATAAGATTCTAAATAACATAAGGCAGGCTTCCTTGAAGGTTATTATAATATCATGAAAATGAAATGTTAAAACTTTAAATGATAAGTCGGAAATGTGAACAATATATTTTTAAAAATAATAATAATAGTGTTTGTAACAAATCTCTTTATTATACCACCAACACCCAAACCTTGGTTTTTATGTAGGCATTTTTTTTATGTTCGTGAATGTGATATTTGTTAACCTAAAATAAGGATGCGTTAATTTTTTTCTATTATTTCATTGGAGCAATTTTAAAAGCATTATTTTTTATACCAGGCATGTCAATAGTAAACTTAATAATATTTTTTTTCGATTGTCGTTTTAGTTTTTAATTACGTTTATTTAATTAATGTCACGATAAAAATTGTAAGCATGAATTATATACGAGTAAGATTTAATAGTATCGAAATACCATGCACGTCCCCAATTTTCCCCCTATTTTTAGACAATGTTGCCATATGAAAATAATATCTGTGTTTTTTTCCATTCTTTCTTTCAAACAATTGTCCGTAATCGGATTCTCGCGCGCGTCTCTGGAGGTCTGAGTAAGTCCCTGAGTTGATGGATTGATTGTCTATGTCCATTACAAGCATGACACTGTGTTCGTCCGCCATTTTTTTCTGGAACCTTGTCCTTACCTTCATACTGTCATAAATGCTAGAAAGCGTTTTAATGCATAAAAACACAACTATTTTTTTAAACATAATTAAACTTACTGTATAGTGCATTCAAACGTTTTTCACATTTTCGTGTTTTACAGTCGTTTTACCCGTATTCTTCTAAATATTAATAATTTTTTTAAAGATGATTCTTTGTTTTTCCTTCGCTCCTGGTAGCTAGAAGCCTGGATTGTAGTTTTCATAACTTTTCTGAATTGTCTCTATTCTGTCTGATTCTTCGGCACAAAATTTTGTAATAATTTCTTTAGTAATACGGATTTCTTTTGTTAAATTTTTCTACAATATTGTTTATAGTTTAATCTAAAATAAATTATTTTATTTGATTATACTTTCTTAAAGTTCTTTTTGATACACAGTATTTAATACATTGGATATTTTTATCTATTTTCGCATGTATAAATCGGTTATTTCTCTTCATTTCCAAAATTATTATTTTTTTTAACTTTTTAAATAGCTTTCTTAATAAACATGACGAGTTCTTTATGATTTGCGCAACGCCTACTGATAAGAATTTTTAAACGCAACGCTTTAAAATTTTAATTTTATTCAATTGCGTTACAAATTTTGTTTTGTATGTTATTCTTAGTGTTTATTAACAGAGGTATTGTGATGTTGTATATACTAAATGAAATAAAGTACATATCTATAAGCTATACATAGTAGTAATCCAATCACGACAGTATTTTATATTGGAATGTCTTGACGATTGAATTATTGAAAAAAAAAAATGAAACATCACAATATTCTCCTATTTTTTTTGTAAAAATTAATCTTAACGATATAACTGGTATGTTTATAGCATTGAAACACTCCCCGTCGAAGAGGAAAAGCATCGCCAAACCGGTTAAACCGCAGGAGGAGATCGATACATCAGGTAAGATCCTTTAACCCCCGTAATAACTAGAATGTATCATCCTGTACATGACGTGAGTCGCGCAAAGCTGTTTGTTTTATTAAAAAGAAAAATTAAACTCAAAATCGGATTACTGTTGATGGAAATTAAAAGTAAAACTGATAACGCAGACTTTTGAAAGAGGATGCAATGAAACGTGCAAGCGAGACAGCGCATATCATGTTCTTTCTCACAGTTTTCCGAGTGACAATACAAAGGTTGTCATACTGTAGGGTTTTGCGGTTAAAAATAATTTACGCATAATGTATTGTACTAACAGCCAAGTGAATTTGAAAAAATATTTTAATATTATTATACCACTATTAGTTCCTTTAAATGATGTAAAGAAAGAAACTTTGTGGTAGAAAAGCGGTACTTTGTTACATCTATGAATTGAACTTTGAAACGATTCCGACAAACCTTAGCAGCACGTTATAGTTTTGCGCGTACTTTAAGCATGTACTTATTAACATTTACTAATTTCGTAGATTTATATTTTTATTATTTTACAACTTCTCGGGCTATAGCTAGAAACCTATCTATATTCCTAACATAATGTGAATGCGAAAATATTATTAGTACCTATTTATTATTATTATTATTATACATTTCAGTTTATTTTTGTACCCCTACCCTGCATCCTATCCGGTGTTTGTGACCTCGATCGCTGTTGTGGTGTTATTTTATTTTTCGATATATTTTTTGATTTGCAACAATGGAAATTTTTACTTTTGTTGGCGATTATTTTTCTTTTAATTGGTGGAGTTTTATATTGTTTGGGTCTCCGCGATTTCGATGAGTGTTTTTCAAATGCTATGCAAAAATGAAAAAAAAATATATATATACAGCTGTGACGTCATTATATGTGCTAACGGTGTTGGTCGGTGTTCAGACGCGGAAAAGCGAAACGCCGGTCGGGTATGTGTGCGTGACGAAATAAACTGAAATGTATCAACACAAATAAATTAAAAAACACCCCCAAAGAGGCTAGAGTTATTAAAATTGGCCCGTCTGTTATTCAGGACGGAAGCTCGTCGGGCGAACGATTAAGGACTATAACCCCGATCTACTGCTAAAGCAGACGTCCCATATGTCGCCGAGATCCTCTCTACGCTCTAGTATGAGCGACTTTACCGACACAACGATATCCACGTGGAACCAAAGGCATCCCGTGGTCCAAATCCCAGCTGAATACCCCTCAGTACTGTCTGATCGCCTGAAAATCATCGACCGCGACAGAATGGGACCTTACCAGCGGCGTATCGATTTCGATACATCGAACCTAAATCCCAGGGATCCCGGACCTTCTTACGCGGACAATGTCTACCGCGCTACAGTCCAAGAAAGGATGGAATCCCTATCTGAACAGCTAACGAAAGTCCTGAGCGCCGGCGCTGGTAGTTCGCATATCAACGGTAGCCTTGCCGATAGCGGCATACAGACAGACAACGCGAGTACCAGCGTTCCTCATATTTACGTAGCAGAGGCGCCCGTAGTAAAAATTCTAAAGGACGCTGCGGTAGATACGAGAAACGAGAACAATTTGCAAGAGATACCTTTTATAGACGACGAAGACGAGGACAAACAGTGGCGTCGCCGTACCAATGCGTTGGAAAGACACAAAAGCACTTCCAATATACCGGAGAGGATAGATGAGGTCAGCTCGGCGGAAAGATCTAGTGAACGTCTATCGAGTAGTTTCAACAGAGCTCGCTCTCCCACCTTTGTAGAGAGATTCAAGAAATTCTTTGCTGACATCGGATTAGGGAAGACGGGCAGCGAGCCGATTGCGACCGACACTCAGACCGAACGCGAATCGACCCTCCCTAAGAGTTTGAACTCGAGCTATAGAACGCGCTCCGTCACACCGACGGTGGAAATGCGCGAGGCGTCAACATTGCCCAAAGACATGCGCTTCAGAAAAGTTCGGTCTACGCAAACGGTGTACATTAGGCCGGAGTCGCCGCCAGTCATGCGCGAGGCGTTGTCGAACGCGCACGTCTCGGTCGTACAGTTGAACGGCAACGAGCACGTGATCGATGCAGCGACGGAGTTGCTACAAGCGAAGGAAGTGGTGTACGTCAGAAGTTTGGATAAAGCGGCAATATACTCGACCAACGATAGCGGCAGCACAATCATAGTGGTACCACCTGCTGATTGAATTAATTCCGTTTAGACGACGGAAAAGGTATACACGCGTACGGATCTATGATACGCGCGTATAAGTTATGATGTGTGCGAAACACACATTAAATGTATTGACTTTAGCAAATTCTCTGTAAATCGGTGATGATGGTGAATATTGTTTTATGTTTGCAATGTTGTATACTGGTAAGGGTTCTTTTCGATGGTTCCAAGCAGATCTCGACGATACGCTTCTGTGATTACTCCCCCGATTTGTAGTTTTCATGAAGCTTATCTTTTGTATTGTGATGAAATGTGTATATCGAGCACTAATAAAAGTATTTGTAGTAACCTGTTTACATGACTATGCTTGAAGGCATTGATTTTGAGAAAAAAAAAAGTAATTTTGGTCGAACATTGTCATTGTTGCCAAATAATATACTATTGTAGAAAACAATGTTAACTCTTTTATACAAAAGGGAATAGGGATGTAATTATTGTAAACGAGTGTCAAATGTCGAACTAATATTGTATCGACATCACAAACTGTCGTTTTTATGATATAGTGCTTTACACATTCCTTTCTTTGAAGAGAAAAAATAAACACGTCACAAATATTTATACACGTGTAAAACCCTTAAAACAGCTTGAATAAAATGATGGTAAATTATGTATATATGTGTTTTCAATTAACTGTAACGACTTGCTTGCTTTATATGTATTAAAACATTTGTGAGCTTCGTAAATTATTAAATAATGATTATTATAGAGTTTTGTAATATTTAACGCATTGTTTGTAAAAGTATTTTAAAATATTATATCTCTGTAACTAAAGTTTCCTGCACTCGTGTTTGGCGTCCATCAGTTAATTAAAAGGAATTGTAATCGAATATAGTCTTTCTGGATATCATAAGGTAAAGGCAAACAACAGTATATAATTTTGTATCAATACCGATCTAAAAAGCACAAAAACCTGCAGTATTTAAACGTAATAGAGCACAAAATGGTTAAGCTTTTTAAAAGCAGAAAACTCGT
>JAOCPS010000011.1:2253689-2263694 GCA_025505425.1 Graphium colonna
AGCTCTAAATTTTTACCTATAGTGCCAGTCAACAAAGAATGTGCATGACACCTCGTTATATTGTGGCGTCATAGCTGTCAAATCGAAAAATATAGGTATGGTCAGTAAAACACATTTTTAAAATAATATTTATTTTTAGGCAGAATTTTTTTAACTTGTCGATTTCACTCATCCTACTACTTGAATAATTATTCAAATAAAAAAAGAATCTATAAAATCGGTTCATCTGACGGAGAATGCGCAAACATCCTTCAAAATAATATAAACATGGAAATTGAGGGCCTCCTGCTTTTTTAAAGTCGATTAAAAATATTAAGGGTGCCGTGTAAAAAAAACAACTTAAAATTACAGTCATAATAACGCACATGATATTTCGTTAACTAAAAAAAAACAGTTATTGCAAATATTTTTCGTTACTAACCGTACTATTTGACAGGTCTTTGACAAAGCGAGATCATTGTTGTGCACATTGTTAGTTGAATAGCAGATTATATTGGATTGTTCTGCATATTATTCATATAACTTCAATTAGTTACCGCATTTCACGATGTTTGACGGCGAATACACCAACTGGATGTTTTGATACCTACCAGTGTGATCAAATCTTAATTGTAAGTATTTGTAATTTGAATTTGTATATAATGGATACCAAATATATGTGGATTGTGTCTCAACGAATTCGATGCGTCCGGTTTGTGTATTTGGACGTTTTTTTATGTAACTTTAACTTATTTATTGAACGAACTGCTTCGCTATATCTTATATTTCGAATGTTGATTATGAATTTTTATATACAACAAGCTGTTAATATTTACACGCCTGCCACAGATTATGACCAAAATATTTATAAATGTTGAAATAAATGAGATTTATACATCGCACCGTTGTTTTATTTCTAGCGTACGTGTTTACTAACATAACTGAAATTAAACTGACAAATAATATTATTAATTAAAAAGTAAAGTTTTTGTTCTAAAGAAATGGTGTTTAACCGACTGCATGCACTTATTTAATATTAAAAATACAACATTTTAACTAAAAAAATAAAAAAGAATTGAACTATTTGCACGCTCTCTTAATGGATTAGGCGTGGCAAGCTCAAGTGGCGCCGGCGGCATGAAAGCAGGTGAGACTGAAATTAGGTTTAAGGATAAATATTATTTGTACATAGAAAATAAACCAAACCGAAAAGAAATTTGCGTTTCATATGTAATTTATCGAAAACAATCAGTGCAGCATATCAGATATAATTATTATTTTGTAATATCTAGCTACACCATTATCGAAGCTTTGTATATTTTATCTGTAATAAAATAACATTAAATATCGTTCCTTTTTATAAGAATAAAACTAAGTGACAATAACGACACATTTAAACTTGATGTTTATAATAATAATAAATTTATTTATACGAGTATCTTATCTCATATAATCAACTATGTTGTGTTTGTAAACTTTGTAAAGTACCGAAAAGAAGTTCGTTACGGATTTATCTTGAGTAAAAATGTATTCTAGTTCGCTAAATAGAAGCCAACCTTAACCTTAATGTCATTAATTCTCTTTTTCATGCTGCTATTGACCTATCGGATCTTTTACTATTGGGTATCACTTTACTTTTCACCTCATTCCTACTGATATGCATGCTATGGTTTATTTTACTTATTTGAAATCTTAAATCTCAATAATGCACCAATAATAAATACGATGCGTTGACGGTCAAGCTCCATCTAAAAAATATAAATACAAACATGCTATTTTGGACATATAATTTATTTTATCCTACTATCGTTACTAAACTACTATACGCTTCCATTTTTAACACAAACTATTTTTTAATTTGTTATACTTATATTCTCTACTATGTTACTATTTCTCCTTGAAATCGTGCCAAAATCTGTTTATACAATTTTATTCGTATTTAAAATAAAATCTATACAATGTGCCCGAGTGTTTTTGTGCCCCCATCAGTATCCCTATCTGACGTCACCGCGCATATAACGCCTACGTCGGTGACGTCACCGGTGTCAACGGCGGCGAAGGTCACCCAAGTGGCGTCTAGGTCGAATACGCTAGAGCCCGACGTGGCCTTCCCAGCGGTGTTGAAAGGCTCTCAAAAGCAGAGGGTTCCTCCGCCCGTACCGCCAAGGGGGTCGCCAAAGTCTAAGCGCGGCGGCGGCCACGCCCAAACCGCCGGCCATGACACCAAAGGTGACTATTCAACTTTAAAGGTTGATAATAGAACCCCTACGAGACAATTTTCCATTAGCGACGATAATTTTGGCTTTTATGGGCATGATTTTAACTTTAAAGAGACTAGTGCATGCAGTGTTCCAAAACAAGCACCACCACCGCCTCCGTCACGTTATCCAGTTAAAAAATCAAAGCCGGCGGCACCCAAAAAGTTCTTGGATTATGATGATGGTGAGAGTTTAAACGAAAGATCTAACTCCGCAAAGGACTTAGTGGCTCAAACAAATATGATGGCTAAGTTTAACATTGATAGGGTAGTCCGGGAACATTTAGATTCTGGTGACTTCGATGATCCCTCGTTCACCGAAACAAGTGACGAGGAAATCGTGGCCATCGAAGTGAAAGACTACGGCGATGAGAGTGAAGAAGAGGTGGCGCCTAAGGAAAAACGTTCTAAGAACCCGTTACATTTTCTAAAGAGAAAAAGAAAAATTAAACCATCGCCAGTTGTGAAACGTTCGCGTTCACCAAGTGGATCTATAGATACGCCACCATCACCGGATGTGATCTCTACAACAAGAACAGCTATGAGACCTATACAGACTATACAACAAACACAGATAGAGTACGGCTACCAAACGCCTTTGAAGTCCATTCATCAAATGTCAATAGAGTCCATTGACGAAACGCCAAAGAAGTGCCTTCATCAAACACCAGTAAAGCCTATGTACCAAACGTCAGTAAAGCACGTTCAACGAACTCCTATTAAACCTGTCCAGCAAACACCAATAAGGCCAAGTCACCAAACACCAATTACTTCCATCCACCAAACACCAGAATTAAAACGTCCTGAAAGCCCCGAAAGAGATATCTCAGACACTGTAACCAAATCTCCTCCCAAATCGCGTTTATTGAAGTATAACCTATCGAAGAAATTCAACTTCAATCAATCAAAAAGAGACAAAGCACGACAGGAGCCAAAGAAGATCAAACCCAAGATCGAGATTAGAACGTACAGCGAAGAGCACTCGAAAAAGCCCAAGGAAGACGTTTGTCACAAGAAAGCTAAAGCGCAAATAGACATGTTCCAAAAGAACATCGCTAAAATACAAACCGATTCAGAAACTAGTTCACGCGGCAGTTCGATTTCGTCTGTACAAAGTTCTAGAGCGCGAAGACCGCCGACTGTCAGACGGAGAGATATTGTCAGTGAGGCTCGGAAAATTTTTGAGTCGGGCCAACCTGTACAAACTAGTGTAAAACCTTTGCAAACCAGTGTGAAACCTGTAAAAACCAATGTGAAACCTGTACACACAAGTGCAATACCTGTACAAATCGGTGTAAAACCTGTACAAACCAGTGTAAAATCTGTACAAAAAAGTGTAACGCCCATTGTACAAAAACCTCACTCTCCGCATGTTACTGAGGTAAAATCATTAACAGGAAGGCCTGTGAGCGAGAATGTACATGACAAAATGAAGAAATTTACTGTCATACCTGTACCGGAGACGAAACTTAATGCCAAAGCACCCAGTCAAAAGCCTAGACTGAGCCCTAAAATGAAATCAGAACCGAAAATTATCATTCGAATGATGAAAGACATAGAAGAATACGTATAGATACATTGAACATTTTAACTAAGGAACATAAATTGCCAAATGTGCCTTATTAAATACAACATGTGCCGTTGATAAGAATTTACCATAATGTTAAATTTGTGAAATGACTGGAACATAAATGTATATTCTATTGACTTCTAAGTGCATGGTATTGAGTGATTTCTATAATAATATATTATTCATTAAATTTTAAAGCACCGTGCTAGTTGTAGATTTCTTCTAACTATATTTTAACGTAGCAGATCTTGTCTTATTATCAGTGTTGTGATTTGCATGTAAATTAAATATAAAAATCGTATATTCCCGTGCATGTAATAAATACTACTGGCATTTAGGCATCGGCAAATGCTGACACTAAATGCTGTTAAAATATTTAATTCATTATTGTATATTTCCCTATAACTTGCTACTGTAGTATAGATAAAACTGTTACATTATTTTTATCATTCATTATAGCTAATCTTATGTTTTTAATTAATTCGAATTTTAATGATGAACATAAATATAAAGATTCATACAGAACGCTTTTAAACCTTCGCATCTGAGGTGTCTAAATGGGTTTAACTTTTTTAATAGCGTATTAATAAAAATCGAACTTGTCCAAAATCTAAGTCTGGATGCAGTTATATTGTATTATTTCGGGCGTTTTCGCCGTTTTCAGATTACATTATCTGTGTTCTTTTTTCGTATTTTATGCATTTACCTTTAACCACTCGCCTCGAACGTATGCTCCATTCTCTATCCCACAACGCTCTGTTTATATCAGTCAAGACACACTAACTACTACAATTATTGAATCTAGTTTTATTCCTTTCGCTGTATTCTTAAACGCTAAGTTTATGTTAGTTCATGGCAATGCATGTCAAAGGGACTTTCGTTTCAGTTTTTGATTTCTAGTAGCGTACCAGGACTATAGCATCTGGTTTTTAGCGTACACCTTCTAGTAAATCACGCGCACAGCTAGAGTAACCATTGTTGCTAGTGGGGTCGCGTAGTAACGCTAGTGTCTCGGCAGCTCCCTTGCCGTGCTGCTCGACGCCGCCGCCGCCGTTTGAGGAGGCGCCGCCGGCACGCACTAGCCGCACCAACTCCTCGTCGACGACATCGTCTAGTGCATCGGGAAGACGGCGGGGGGCCTCCAGCGCGGCCAGTGTGGTGACCACTTCATCGGCGTCCTCGCTCGCGTTAACGCCCGCAGCGCTCGTCAGCGCGAGGAGCAACGAGGCCAGGTATGCTATAACCAGCAGGTCTTTGTAATTCCTTTATCCGCTTGGCTGCTAGGGATATCGTCTACGGCGACTTTGCGGCTCTACCGATGTGTGATAGACGACAGCGCACTCACTACGCATACTGCTGCATTGCGTTTGTAACACGTTAATTACTTGTACAGTTTGTAATTACTTGGGCGATGGTTCATGTACGGTTTGATTGGATAGTATGTACCGTCCTACTATTTGTTTAGCGACGTCTTGGCGCCGCAAAAAGTTGCCGTAAGTGATCATCCGAAATGATTGGTCCAGATTGGTAATACTCAAGGCTATTAAGGATCATAGCATGATATTATTAACCAAATTTATTACTTTTCTAGATATTTGCATTCAACTTTTTTAAACTAATTGGCCAATTTAATTTAAAAAAGTAATATCTAAGCGCGGTTGAATAAACTAAAAAGTCTTTAGCTTAGCCTAAACCTTAATATGTAAGAATTTCGTGTCACGATGTAATTGTAGTCAAATCCAACTCACGATAGTTTTTTATCTATCTGATCTCAATAATGTGGACAGATCAATGTCTTAAGTCAGCTAGTAAAATGTAAACTTATAAGGGATAATGCCCATTTCGATATGTGATACCGTAACAAGTTGCATCAAGTTAAAACATTTTTTTGTATACTACGCGTATTATATTAAATCGTACTAAAACTCTTCGTAAACAAAACCCGACTTTTGGAAATCTTTGATAAAATCGAAAAAGCTGAAATCAAAAATAGTTGCTATTGCATTTTGTGACCGATCGTGTAAAAGTGTCAGATTTCCCTGCTTCCCTATTTCAAAATCAAATCCATGTAGTAATGTCGCAAGAAATTATGGAAATAATTACTATATAATTTTGATCTTACTGCATGAGACTTTTTGGTACAAATTTGGGCATTGTCTTTTGATATTGACTTTGAGTTTTGCCTGTTCCAAATCCTCACTTTTGTGTAGAAAACATAACGTATATGGTTAACTATAAAAACTTGGAGCAAAAATGAAAATAAGTCGACAGAGATTTTCATTTGTACTATATTTACAGTGTGTGTTGGACGCCACCCGCGTCCGTAGAGGGATCAACGCCAACGTGGACGGAAGGCACGCCGAGCTTCACCGAGTCTAGTAGTAGTGAACAAGGTATGCCCATAGGTTGAAACACTCCATTCGGATTTCAATATACATCATCAACATCTTACAATAATTTGTCACATTTATAAATGAAAAATCTTATTATTTAATTTATCCTTAAACCGTTGACCATTGTTATCAGACACATGACACAAAATATAATTCTAATTAAAGGCATTTAGGTACCGTTTTCGAAATAATTTAAAGATGTTATACAATAGACTGTCCTAAATATTGCCCAAGATCTCCTGATGGCCTAGACAAGTGGCAAACGCTTCGAATCTTTTCCTTTGAAGGAATAAAAAATTTTTTGACAACTTAAACATTCGATACGCAAAATCACGTGACTTATCGTTGGCTAGTGTCAATTCCATACATTGTCATTCTATTCTACAGACGTTCACGTTAATAGAAAGCCACTTGTCTGGGTCCCCCCTATTTTAGCTTACAATGATCTATTTACAAGAGTTCAATGCCAATATATATTGTGCAATTAAGCATAAGATGAAAGAGTCCTTTGTTTAGCTTTGCAAAGTTGATATGTCTATTCCAGTTATGTGCCTAAAGCTGGAATAGACATATCATATATTTTTTACTGAATTCTGTAAGGTGTATAATATATGTAATAGGTTTTTAGCTAGGCTGAGGGAGGAATATACTAAAGATTTGGAGGGGAAATGAGTGATTAGGAAAGGATGGGAATGACAATCCAACAACCACAAAAGATATGCATACTTTATTACATACTGATTTCTGCGGACGCGCCCACCCGCGGCGGGTGCGGCCGTAGAAGTTCAACGAGAGCTGTATGAAAAAAGTTATGCTCTACTATCTATACCACAAATAAAGGAAAATTTACGGTCGTCGTAGCGTTGTATCTGGGCGCTCGCATTTAATTATGTTTACTCGAGGCAAATCTGAGTAAATTTTCTAATTCCAATTCGAAGTGCTGAAACCGGGTAATTTAAGAAAAACTTTAGTAAGATATGTGAAGTCCACCAATCTGTTTGTGGTGTACTATGCCGTATACCCTCGGTCTAAAGTAGGTCTTTGCCCAACGGTGGGACAATTTTAAAGCTGTTTACTGTATTTTATTTTGCAGGCTACCCCATAACGCCGGCCCGCGGCGCAACCCCCTCGGAGGGGCGGCGCTCGCCCCGCGCGCCCCCGCCGCCCGCGCGTGCCCACCCGCCCACTTCCATCAACTGCCTCACCAGCGAAGTGGTAAGTCGCCGCGGTACCTCCCTTACGCTGTGCGACGATTGACAGGATCACAAGATAACCAACTTCGATCAATAAAAATAACAAGTTCTGAAAAAAAAGAGCTTCTGTAGGCGTGTTACGACGAGTAACTCGCACATATGGAGACTAATTTTGATGTTTCTTATAAAAGTGAACCTCTTTAGGCGCGACTTTACGTCATGCAACAGATCAGAAGTAATTCGGAGTAACTAATAGAAGTAAAATTTATTAAGGGGCAATACAACAGCTAACTTGGACGCGTGATAATTAATTTGTATGTTTTCTTGAAGTTAAGCATCTTTAAGCACAATACGTTAAATAACTTAAAAGCATGTTATCCAATTTTAGTATTTCTTTTAGAGTTGAAACATTTAGGGGCGATTCGACGAGTAACTTGGATTTTATGATGACTAATTTCGATGTTTATTTCAAAGTTAAACTTTAGTCTTTAAGCGCGAAATCATGATGAGTAATCTCGGGTGTTGTTAAGACAAAAGTGACATTCTGAAACGGAAATGACGTTTAGTGTCAAAAAATATTTGGATTTTTTTATTTTTAATGGAAGTATCGTTTTCAAATGGAGATAACTTTGTTTAAGAATATTTAATTTATTCACAGTATTAGTGTGGATTGTAGTGCACATTTATATGCAATGTATTGAATGTAATATTTTATTTAATATACATTATATTTAATTTTAACTAACATTAATTAAATTGATTTTTAAATTTTACACCAATCGCATAAAGATTTTTTATTGTTATTAGTTCTCGTACGGGATTTTTATTTGGATGTGATGTGATGTTTGTTGTCTTGTTAAAATAAATTTTCACTTAGAACACGAGCCCGAACTCAAAAAAAAAAAATGACAACCAACAAATATAGAAATTGTAAATAATAAAAACTGCTAAAAATTCCAGATCTATTCAAAGTGTTACACGAGTTAGATAATTCTGAGATCTATATTTTTGTTTTTTCGTATGTTAGTTTTTTTATTATATAATAACAATAGGATATTTTAATAATATCTGTGATTCTGTCAGTCGTACCACAAGTTAAATGACGTCACTAACCACTCGCACAATTGGTAGGTATTTCACAAGGTGGAGGTTGTAATAATTCCACACAATTTAAGTTTAAGTAAGCTTTCATATCACTTAAATAAAAGCTATCGGTAAATTTCTACGAAAAAAAGTTAACAGTGAAGTTTATTTTTTTTTAAATTAAACAACTTTACGGATTATATCGCGTTTATTTTTAAATTTCATCACCCGACGTTTCGAACCCTTTACAGCGTTACAGCCTACCCGTGACCATGAACGCTGTAAATGGTTCGAAACGTCGGGTGATAAAATTTAAAAATAAACGCGATAAAATCCGTAAAGTTGTTTAATTTAAAAATGTGTAATATTCGCGTAAGTCTTAGAAACAAAATTGTCTGTATAGACTTCTTATGTACAGAAATACTTGTACCGAAAAGATTAGAAAAGTATCTGTTCTGTTTCAGTAAAAACATGACCTTATATTTATACGAAGCAACATATTAAAATTCAACATTATTGAGCATATGCATATGATTGAAAAGAAAACGGTTCTGTGTGTGTGACGTTAAACAGGTTGACTGGTGAATCACTTCCAATACTTTAAGACGTTTTTTGGGAATCATATATGAAGAATAAAAATATTATCAAAAATAAATATTGATTTACCAATGAGTAAACATAATCTAAAGATGAAAAAATTATTACGTAATTCATGGCCACCACACTTCGTTCATTTATTGAAAAATTTCGGCTCAAACTATGCCCCTAATTTTATTATATAAAAATCGATCTCTTTGAATTTCGTTAGTGACTCAACAATCACTCTGTATAGCCTGAAAGCATCCTCGATAAATGGGCTATCCAACACTAAAACAATTTTTCAATTCGGACCAGTAGTTCCTGAGATTAGCACGTCCAAACAAACAAACAATCTCTTCAGTTTACATTATATTAATACCTTACGTACCTTGTTAAAATAGGGTATATAAGATGATATTTCGTCATGCGCTTTTTCCGATTCGTCTAGTGGCCAGTTGTTTTCGAGGACCATACCATCGACATCTCTGTCATATGACCACAAATTCTTCATCAGTTCATTGGGTACAGATTCATATTCGAGGTATAACACGTTGTTGTCATGAACCAAACCTTCGTATGGCTGCAACGTTGTCGGATTTCTCAGCATATACCTTTCGTAGAGTGGTAAGGAAGAACAGTTTCTCTTGTTTCTTTTTTCCGTATCTTCTTCTTCTTCTTTCGGTTCTTCGGGTTTTTCATGTCGGATCTAGATAAATTGTTATTCGTTTCATGGCAGAATAGTATAAGATAAGTTAGTATTAGAATCATTGTATACTTTTTTGTATTCTTTCGATTGTGTATTCTCATTTACGACTAGTAAAGTTAGGTTTGACATAATAGTTTTAAGGTGCCTCCGTAGCCTAGCGGTATGGGTCCTTGCTTTGTAAACCGGAGGTCGTGGGTTCGATTCCCGCGGGGGGACAATGACTTTGTGTTATTGTTTCTTGGTTG